>CAUYUJ010019302.1:45000-80000 GCA_963575745.1 Prorocentrum cordatum | reverse complement strand
ATCACCATCACCATCACCATCACCATCACCATCACCATCACCATCACCATCACCATCACCATCACCATCACCATCACCATCACCATCACCATCACCATCACCATCACCATCACCATCACCATCACCAACACCAACACCAGCAGCATCATCACCACCACCACTTCCATCACCATCAGCAGCATCGTCACCACCACCACCACCACTTCCGCGCGCACTCACACTTATACACTCACTCACACATTTGCCTTGAGGAAGTCTCGAGCGGGAGCCTCGTCCGTGAGTGAATTGCGTGGAAGTCTCGAGCGGGAACCCCTCCCTATAGGGTCCCCGCCTTTCTTTATATGTGTGCGGGTCATCTCAATGTTGTACATGTTTTGGTTTTGGGCTCCTCAGGAGGAAGTCGAGAGGGAGCCTCGTCGGTGAGTGAATTGCGAGGAACTCGCGAGCGGCAGCTTCCCCCTATTAGGTCCACACCTCATGTTTTTCCCAGCCCTCCTGTGTGTTGGGTCCTCGTTTTGAATTTGTGGCGCCGCGCGTCTCCTCCTCGTCGGTCTCCTCCTCCTCCTCTTCCTCCCCCTCCTCCTCCTCCTTCTCCTCCTCTTTCTCTTCTTCCTACCTCATCCGCCTCCCCTCCTGTCCGCCGATTGCTGCACACGTCACACGTTTCGTGCCCTCCAGCAAGCTCCACCTATGGCCTCAGTGGGAGTGCTCGCAGGGCGTCCCCCCGCCCATGATGACACACCCCTCACACACATCGTGCCCCCAAGGGAGCTCCGCTCATGGCCTCAGCGGGCGTGCTCGCACGGCGTCCCCTTGGCCCATTTCGGCACACCCCTCGCACACTTCGGGGCCTCCAGTGAGCTCCACTCATGGCCTCAGCCGGCGTGCTCGCATGGCGCCCACCCCGCCCATACGGGCATACCCCTGAGGCGTTTCGTGCCCTCCGGTAAGCTGCGCCCACGGCCTCAGAGGGCGTGCTCGCATGGCGTGCCCCCGCCCATGTCGGCGCACCCCTCACACGTTTGGCGCCCCACAGGGCGCTGCACCTGTGGCCGCAGTGGGAGCCCTCCCTCGCATAGTGTCCCTCCATCCATTTCGGCGCACCCCTCACACGTACCGTACCCTCCAGTGAGCTGCACCCACGTCCTCAGAGGGCGCGCTCGCATGGCGCCCCCCTCGCATATTTCGGCACACCCCTCACATGTTTCGCGCCCCACAGGGAGCTGCACCGATGGCCGCAGTGGGCGTCCTTCCTCGCATAGCGTCCCCCCGCCTATTGCGGCGCACCCCTCACACTTTTCGTGCCCTGCAGGGAGCTGCGCCTACGGCCCCAGTGAAGGTGCTCGTATGGCGCCCTCCCGCCTATGCTGGCACACCCCTCACACGTTTCGTGCCCCACAGGGACGTGCACCCATGGCCCCGGTGGGCGTGCTCGCATGGCGTCCCTCCCGCCCATGATGCACACCTTTACACATTTCGAGCCCCACAGGGAGCTGCACCTATGGCTGCAGTGGGTGTGCTCGCATGGCGTCCCCCGGGCCCGTTTCGGCTCACCCCTCGCACGTTTTGTTTCCCACAGGGAGCTGCACCCACGGCCCCAGTGGGCGTGCTCGCGTGGTGTGCCCCCGCCCATGTCGGGAAACTTTCACACGTTACGTGCCCCACAGGGACCTGCACCTATGGCCCCAGCGGGCGTGCCCGCATGGCGCTGCCTCCGCCCATCTCGGCGCACCCCTCACACATTTCGTGCCCCACAGGGACCTGCACCTATGGCCCCAGAGGGCATGCTCGCATGGCGTCCCCCTCGCATGGCGTCCACCATGAGCCCCACGAAGTGTGTATCCTCGTCTCCTTTGCCCCTTTCTGCTCGGCGTCGCGTTCATCGTCGTCTTCGCCTTTGCGAGTCGTTGTGTGAGATTGCATACGTGGCTGTGGGACTTTGTGCGAGGCCTGGCTACATTTAGCGAAGTTGTCAGGGGTATTGCAGATTGATCCACGCGATCTTGCGGATTGAGAGGTCCTTTCTAGAGTTGTCTTTCTTTAAGACTGGGTTGGGTGCTTCGCCAGGCTAATTAATCCGTGCTGTTCATCCGATCCCTGCTGCTGTCGTCAACTTGGGGCTTTCCAGGCATGAATCTGGAGGATGTCTCGAGCGGGAGCCTCGTCTGTGAGTGATCTGCGCGGCCTCCCGCCTGAGCGCGGCGGTTCCCATCTCGAGGCCCGCGGGTTTGTCCCAACGGCTTGCTCTGGCGTCTTAACGGCCCGCGGGGTTGTCCCAACGGCTTGGCCCGTGAGGTTGTTCCAACGGCCTCGCGATCCCACCATCGGCGAACGCGCTTCTGCTGGCCGAGGCGGCGACGGCGCCAAGGAAAAACGACTTGCGTGCCCTAGCCAGGGGGAGGGGGAGGTGCATGAGGAGAAGAGACATGAGGAGGTTACGCATGATGATGATGATGACGATGATGATGATGATGATGATGATGATGATGATGATGATGATGATGATGATGATGATGATGATGATGATGATGATGATGAGGAGGAGGAGGAGGATGATGATGATGATGGTGATGATGATGATGATGAGGACGATGATGATGATGATGTTTCGGCTGATGCTGATGCTGATGCTGATGCTGATGCTGATGATGCTTATGATGATGACGATGATATGATGACGATGATGATGATGCTGATGACGATGATGATGATGAGGAGGAGGAGGAGGAGGAAAAGGAGCAGGAGGAAGAGGAGGAGCAGGAGGAGGGAGCAGGAGCAGGAGCAGGAGGAGGAGTTGGCCGAAATGGAGGCGGGAGGAGGGCCTCCGCCATGGCCAGGAGGAAGGGGTGATAGGGGGAGACAGTAGGAGAGCCTCCGCTGTAACGATGACGACGATGAGGGCTACTGCAAAACCAGTTTGGAGGATTCTCCTCCTGTGTGTCTCACTGCCGGAGTAATCTCGGCGCAGTTCAGCTTTGGCCTCGCTGGCGACAGCCCTCGTTGGCGACAGCTGCGTGTCCGATGCCCGATGTCCCTGGGAGTACCCCCCGGCCTTTGTTACGATCCGCAGAGCCCGCACCGGCGGTAAGCGCAGTGTCCGCCGAAGGCATCTACGCACCACCATCGTGCCAGGCCAGGGTTAAGTCGGGCATGTCCCCCTACAGGAAGAAGAGTCAAAATAGTCGAAAGGTAGTATGGGGGCGATTTTTTAGATAGTCTTTGATTATTTTTGAGTATTCTTTGACTGTTTTTGATTTTCACTCCAAGAAATCCGCCCGTCGAAGGACGTGCCCGACCTAAGGACAGGGCCCTTCTGGCCAGTCTGGGTCCTGGGATGGTGTGCAGCTCGCTCCCGGCTTCGGCAGGGAGGGCGGACGCACCGTGCCCAGGGCCCAGGACGGCGCCGGCCAGGCTGAAGTCGGGCATATCCCTCTACAGGAGGGATGCTCAAAAATAGTAAAAGAATTGTCTGGGCACGATTTTTTCTTTTCATGAGAAGCAAAATCAAACAATAAAGAATAAAAGACATGTTTCGTCCAAAATCCGCCTGTAGGGGGACATGCCCGACCTGAGGCCAGGCACGATGGTGGTGTACAGAGGCCTTCTGCATACCTGGAGATCCGATGTCGCGAACGAACGTGCGGTATGGATAGACATCACGTCCCGAGCCATAAGTGGTGCCTTTCCGCAGCATCTCTCGAGCCGGATCGACTCTGCGAGGGCCCCCAGGGGGGCCCGCAGCGCAGCGCGAAAGCGCCCGGATTCCGTGGCAGCAGCCGTCGGACGCGGCCAGCACGAGGACGCATCCGTTGCAGAGAGCTCCGAAAAGAACGCGCTCCCAGAGAGTTCCGGAGCGCGCTCTGAGAAGGCCGCGGCGCCCGAGGCCTGCTCCAGAGCTGCCGGCTCTCGGCGAGAGATTCTCGAGGCACCTCCTCGCCCGATTTTTTTTCTCCAGTCCTCGTCCTGGCCGCGTCTTTTCATTAACGGGCGAAGAACGGTATAGAATAAACTTTTCCGCCGTCGGGGGCGCCTGTCCCAGGGCGGCTGGAAAGCTCATACCCTTACGGTGGCACCGCAGGGGTACAAACTTTCCAGCCGCCCAGGGACAGGGCGCCCCCGACGGCGAAAAAGTTTATCTTATACCGTTCTTCGCTCCAAGATTTCAGACGTGCCGCGCAGCGCTCCGCGCGCTGCGAGCCCTCCCCGCAGGGCGAGGCCCGGCGGAAGGCCCCGCGGGCCTCGGTCGCCGGCGCGGCCGCCGCGGCGGAGCAGCGCCGGAGGCTCTCCGCGGCGAGGGCGCCGCCGCCCGCCCTGGCGGCCCCGCGCCGCGCGATCGCCCAGAAGTCGCAGCCGCAGGCCAGAGATGACCACCCACCAAACCACCCCAAGCCAACCCGGAGGCTCAGATTTCCCCTCGATTTCCAGTGGGGGGGGGGTCGGGAGACATCGAAAAAGCACATGTGCGGAACCCTTACCCGCCCCCCCCAACCCGAAGTTCGGGTCTCCGGGTTGGGTTGGGGTGGTCTGGTAGTTAGTCAAGAGACCCTCCGTGCCAGGGCGCGAGCGAAGCGGTCTTTCTCGACTGGACGTTGCAAGTACCGGGGGGTCTGGGATGGTCGCGCATCTTATGGCAGGTCACCGGCTCGGCAATCCTCCTGGCCCCGCACCTCGGCCATCCTCCTGGCCCCAAACCTCGGCCATCCTCCCGGCCGCCGCGGAATTCCGCCAACGATCGGCCTTCAAGCTGCCTCGCCCGGACTGCCAGGGCCCCCATGTTCACAGCAAAGATGCAGACCCCCCTGGGGCTTACAAACTAGACGTGAGAGTGACCTTTCGCCGGAGTGACCTTTGGTGCGGGCGCAGATGGGCCCTCAGCATGGCTGAAGACGAAGCGGCAGCAGCGGCGTGCGCGCCCAGGTTTGGTGTCCCCGCGGCCCCCAAAGTCCGCGCACCAAAGGTCACTCTTACCCAGGGTCACTCTTGCGTGTAGCCGATCTTTTTCGGCCACGCGCAGAGGGGGTTATGGGGGAGGGGGAAGGCTTCTTGGAAGCACCCCTGCTCCTCAGAAGGCGCGGGCCTGATCTATACATGTAAGGCTGGCGCCTTCTAAGAAGCAGCCCCCTTCTAAGAAGTCTTCCCCCCTCCCCCTCTGCGCGCCGCCAACTTTTGTCGAAGAAAAACGCCATAAACATAAACTTTTGGCGCTCCGCGCGGATCTCTTGGATCCGCGTTGGGGTCCCCTCCTGGCGGCGCCTCCGGCGCCGCCCCTGGCGCACTCCGCGCGCCAGGGGTGGGGGTCCAGCGCGGATCCTAGAAATCCTCGCGGAGCGCCAAAAGTTTATGTTTATGGCGAACGGTCTTTTGGCGCTTACGTGGATTTGGGCCTCCTCGATGGTCAGAGGAGGCAGAAGGTACCCAGTTACCTCCACCCTCCCCTCGATTTTCCCCCTTTTTGGGCCTCCTGGGCCTCCGTCGTCGCTGCCGCTGGATTCGCTTCGAAATTCTGGTCAGAACGCGCCCCAGGAGAGGTCGGGGAGTGGCGGTGTCGGTGCCAGTTCGCCTTCTCCAGATGGGGTCAGAGTAGATGGGGTCGGAGGATCGTGCCGCATCGCCGATGCGTCGGCGATGCGGCTCGACGTGGAGCCTGTTTTTCTCCATGCCAGCGTCGCCGATGCACCGCCGTCGTCGCCGATGACGCCGACGCGGTGCAATCCCTGCGACCCCATCTACGCGGAACCCACCCAGGAGGCCGCTAGTGGACGGTTTTCGTTCGGATCTCGTTCTGCAGCAGAGGCGGGACGGATGCAGAGCGAGGGAGAACGAAGACAGAGCGACAGCGAAAAGCACTGCTTAGCTCGAGCCCTGCTCCGTGCGCCACCAAGAAGTCTCGGCCACGCGCAGAAAGGGAAGGCTTCGTAGAAGCACCACTGCTTCTTACAGTCGGCCCAGACTAGTAGGCCGACCCTGCCAAGTCAAGGCTACCCTGTGTGTCCTGTGTCTCGCGATCCATGCTTCCTGCATTCCTGTGGCAATGTGGCTCTCCTCTCGGAAGGGTCTTCTGTCCTCTCGCGTGTCCTGTCCAATCCAGTCCGACTCTGGAAGGCGCGGGCCTTGTCTGTAGATGTAGGGCCTGCGCCTTCAAAGAAGCTCTCCGTCCTTCCTGGGGCCTCCTGGAGCGCTCTCGTCGCCACCGGCCGGGCGTGTGCCTCGATGTTCTGGCCAGGGCGCGCCCTGGGATGGGGTGGCTTCGGGGGTCGATTTTTGGAGAGGGGGGGGGCCAGGTCTCAGACGTCACGGAATCACCGAGGATAGAAGAACCCCCAACCTGAAGTCGGGCATGTCCTTCTATACAGGAGGAGTATTCAAAAGCAGTTTTGAAAATTATCAGGGGACGATGTGTCGATTATTTTTGGACTAAGTTAATTTTTCGCTTTTAGAATATACCTTTCAAATTCCGCCTGTAGGAGGACATGCCCGACCTACCCCTAACCCTGATAACACAGTGAAGACGTGGCCTCACTTAGGTCCCCCCGTCTTGGCATTAGGGATCATCGATCTGGGTGGTTTGGTTCGATGCGTCTGCAGAGTCCCCCTTATCCCTAATGTTTTTGGTCCTCCCAATTTACGTCTTCTCCTAAAGGGTTAGGGGTCGTTTTATTGTAAATCACGGAACGCTCGCCTGTGGGGGTCCGTTTGTTGCGTGCCCAGGGGCCTTCGCGAAGCTTGTCCGCAGGGTCAAAGGGCGGCCCCCGCTGCATGGGCTTGGGAGGTCCCTAGGGGCCCACGGGAAGAAGAAAACAATCGTGACGCTAGATGTCTGAGATCGTTGCTCACGCCAGTCCACCTGCCCAGGTCTCCTCAGGCGTTCCCAACGAAAGATCAAGACAGGCGGCTTCTCAGGAGTAGCGGAGGGCCGCGTCGTGGAAGATTCACGACGTGGAGCCCCCCAGACGTCGGGCGTCCCGATCTTTTCTAGACGCAGGCTCCCGCGACCTCTGGACCGCTGCTTCCCCAGGACCAGTTCTTCATCCCGATTCGCTTTTGTTGACAAGGCCCGAGGCCCAGTGAGGGCCCTGATGGACCGAGAACGATGACACCTCCGTCACGATTGTTTCGAGACGCTGGGTGTCTGGGGCCCCGGAGCGCCCTGCGAGCGCCGAGAGCGCCCTGGGAGCGCTCTGGGAGCGCCCTGGGAGCGCCCTGAAAGCGCCCTGAAAGCGCCCTGGGAGCGCCCTGGGAGCGCCCTGGGAGCGCCGGGAGGAGGAGAGGTCGGGTGTTGCCACACCGGCGTCCCTGGCCGAAGGTGTCCCCAGGATTTCCAGGGAGGCCCGAGGGCCTCCGGCTCAGCCCTCGGGAGGCCCACGAAGACCCTGGGGAGGGTGGGGGGGGGCCGCAGAGTGGCGCGAAGAGCTGGGGCGCACCTGGAGACGCAGACGTCCCTCCCTGAGGTCCGACGTTGGAATTCTCCGGGCGAAGGACCCAGCCATGTGCAGTTGTGAGCACCGCGCCTGTGAACATCGCCTGCAGTGAACCTCCCCGTGGGGCCACGAATCGAGTGATGGGGGAGTGCCGAAAGGTGCCTGGGGGCACATGCGGGCCCTCCGCTGGGGCCTTCGGTTGAAGTCCCCATGGGGCCACGAAGCGTGTGAGGAGGGTGACGGAATGGGCCTTTGGGGACGCACGCGGGCGTTGCCCTTGGGGTCTTCGGTTGAAGTCCCTATGGGGCCACGAAGCGTGTGAGGGGTGTGACGGAATTGGCCTCGGAGACGCATGCCGGCGCTGCCATTTGTTTCTTCGGTTGAATTCCCTGTAGGGCCACGACGCGTGTGAAGGGTGTGACGGAATGGACCTTGGGGACGCATGCGGGTGCTGCCGTTGGGGTCTTTGGTCCCTATGGAGCCACAAAACGTGTAAAGGGTGTGCCAGAATGGGTCTAGGGACGCATGCGGGCGTTGCCGCTGAGGCCTTCGGTGGAGGTCCCTATGGGGCCACGAAGCGTTTGAGAGGTGTGCCGACATGGGCCTGAGGACGCATTCGAGCTGTGCCACTTTGCCTTAGTTGGAGCTCTCTGATGGGTCACGAAACGTGTGAGCGGTGCGTCGAAAATGGGCTGGGGGACCGCATGCAGTACCCCCTCCTGGAGCCTTAGTTGGAGCTCAACATGGGGCCACGAAACGTGTGAGGGGTGTGCCGAACGAGCTGGGGGACCACACGTGGACCCCCCCTGGGGCTTAGCGTTTGAGGGGTGTAATGAATTTGCTGGCGGACCGCATGTGGTCTGCCCCCCCTGGGGCCTTCGTTGGAGCTCCCTATCATGCTAATTACGAAGCGTGTGAGGGGTGGGCGAGATGTGGATGCGGAGGGCAGAGGCACTGGTGGGAGGAGGGGGCCGCGTGAGGCAGGTTAGGGGCGCTGTCGTTTCAAAGAGAGGGCCCAACACCACAGGATGGTTGGGACAACCTTACAACATCTTGAAAAATCACGGCCGCAGGCCCGGACCCCATCTCCCTGCGGCAGTTTTCGAGCCGGATCGACCTGTGAGGGTCCCGGGGGGCCAGAAGCCGGGCAGCATCGGCCGCAGTGAAACATATGCAACGCGGCAGGAGTTCAGGGCCGGCGTCCCCAGAGACGGGCGGGAGGCTTGGATCCGTGGTGCCGCGGCGAGGGTCTCGTGGCAGGGCGCGCCCAGCAGCCGCGCCCGCCAGGGCTCGAGGCCCCCGCCGGGGGGCCCGCCGGTGAGAGTGAGCTGCCACCCCCGCCCGCTCGTGCCGTTCGACGACGGCGAGAAGAGGTGGTACTGCGACCACAAGTCCCGAAGAGCAAATCACGACGTAAGCATGATTCTTCGGAGGTCCGCGCGGATCGCTCGGATCGGACCCGAGCCTCTCCCCCCCCTCGCGGCGCCTCCGGCGCCGCCCCTGGCGCGTTCCGCGCGCCAGTCCAGCGACGATCCAAGAAATCCTCGCGGACTTCTCAGAAATCATGTTCATGCCCCAGACCCCCGACGTCATGTTTTTTTTCATGACGTCGACCCCCAGAGGTTTCAACCTATTCCCGGGGACTGGTTTTTCATTGCCGTTTTTTGACGGTCCCGAGGCCGGGGAAGGGCCCCCGGATGCCGAAAGTGGCGAAAAACCTCCCGTCATGATTTTTGCACTGCTCGAGGGGGCCAGGGTCCGTGTTCCTCTCAGGTCCCCCGCGTGCACCCGGGCCGCCGAGGGCCACACCGTGCGTTGGACCGACCGCGCCTCCGGCTACGACCTGTGCCGGGGCTGCGTGGAGCACTGGCGCGAGCGCGCCCCGGACGAGGGCGCGCAGGCGCCCCGGCCCGGCTTGCCGGGGTGCGCGCCGAGCCGAGGCGCTGGGGCCCCCGAGGACGAGCCCACGGCCGCCCAGGGCGGCGACGCGGCGGCGGGCGACCCGCCGCCGGCCGACGAGGGAGGGCCGCCGCCCGGCGGCGGCGGGGCGCCCGCTCCGGAGGTGGGCGCGGAGCCCGGGGGCTCGGCCGCGGCGGTGCCCGCCGGGCAGCTGCTGGCCGACGCGTCGCAGCGGTCGCTGGCGAGCGAGGCGGGCGCGGCGCCGAAGGACGCGCTGGAGGACCCGAGGCCGCCCCGAGGGGGTCGGGGCGGAGGGGGTCGGCGGTTCCCGCGGCATCGGCGACGCGGTTCGAGGCGGAGCCCGATCTTCTCCACGCCGACGTCGCCGATGCATCGCCCACGCCGCCTTCGGCGATGCGGCGCGATCCTCCGACCCCACCCCTTCGGACCCCTATCTGGGCGGCCCCCGAGGACATCCCAGAGCCCCAGCTCCATGCCGAGGTGCAGGCCCTGGTTGTGAGCGCCAATCTCGAGTCCACCACGGTGGGGCAGCTGCGCGCCGCGCTGGAGAAGCGGCTGGGGCTCCAGGTCGGCTCGCTGGGCTCCAGGAAGAGCCTGCGCCGCCGTGTGTGTCAGCTGTTCCAGCAGGAGGTCCTCAAGAAGGCCCAGCGCGGCGCCGACTGCGAGCGCATCGCCAAGGCCCTGGTCGACTACGACGACTATCCCGCCGACGTCCGGCAGATGCTGATCGAGAGCCTGCCGCACGCGATGCGAGCCAGGCCGCTGCACGCCCACCAGGTGCGCCTCCTGGGAATCGCCAACGACGCGCTGGGCGACTACCGCGGCCAGCTCAGTGGCCTGCTGACCTCCAGCGAGGCACAGTGCGAGCTGGCAGAGGCGGAGGAGCGCGGGCGCCAGGCCGCGCGTCATGGCGCGGCCAGCGCGGAGGCGCAGGCAGAAGCAACGGCAGGCGCGGCGAAGGCGCTGCTGGAGGATGCCGTGGCAGAGGTGACGCGCACAGAGCACCAGCTCGAGCAGGCCGAGCAGATGATGCAGGTCGCCGCGGAGGAGGTTGCAGAGCTGCAGCGCGCCAGGGAGGCCATCGTGCGCGTCTCCGACGGCCCGTTCCGGCTGCTGATGCGCGGCGAGTGGGCAGGGAAGGAGGACTTGGAGAGGGCGTTCGCCGCCGTGCAGCAGCACTTCGAGAATTACAACGCGGAGGAGGCCCTCCTGGCCGCGGCGGGCATCGCGCTCCGGCAGCGGCCGTCGGAGCGGACCCGCTTCGACGAGATCACGCTGTCGAGCCTGGAGGAGACGCTGAGCGGGCACCTTGGCAGCTGCGAGGCCCGCCTGGCGGAGAAGCCCGAGTTCCAGGCCGAGTCCAAGCGCCTCGCGGCCTCCGCGCTGCTCGGCGTCGTCGTGCAGCGCCAGCAGGAGCAGTTCGCCGCCAGCAAGGCCGCCCACGACGCACACGCGGAGGCCTCTGCGGCCAGGCGCGCGGCTGAGGTGGAGCTGGCCGCCGCGAGCGCGGCGGTGGCCGCCGCTCGCTGCGAGCAGGCCCGGCTGAAGGAGGGGCTGGACGCCCTGGACTTCAGCGTAGCCTAAACGATCCCGATCCCCACTGGGCCACGGTATCTCCGCCTCACCGGCCCCCCCTCCCCAGGTGGGGATAGGCCCCGCGAAACGCCCGAAGGGAACAGCCCATATGTTCCCACCTATGGTAGGTTCGTGTCGCGTCGACGCGGTGGCGACCTCAGCGCGGCCGTTCAGGGTTGAACGCCGCCACTGGCCCAGAATCGGCTAATACGGAACGGTCTGGCGACCGAACAGCCGCCGATCGCGGAAGGTCGAACGGTTCCAGCGGTGCCAGAAACCAGTGCCGGGGTCGCCACGACACGAACCTGCCCTGGGGGGGTAGGTCGGCCGGAGGGGCCGAGGCCGTGCCAGTGGGGCATGGGGGTCGTCTCAACGATGCTCAGGACCAGACCCTCGCGCTGCTCGCCAGGATCATCGCCGGAGAGGCCCCGCCCGCGGCGGACGCCGAGGCGGGCGCCGCGGCCTCCGCGGCGGCGGAGGCGCTGGCCGAGGACATCATCTGCGAGGCATCGTCACAGCCCGAGGCCCGCAGGAGCATCCGCCGGCCACCCCACCGGTCCTGGCCCCGAGCCGTCCTGGGCCCAGGAGGAGGAGGAGGAGGAGGAGGAGGAGGAGGAGGAGGAGGAGGAGGAGGAGGAGGAGGAGGAGGAGGAGGAGGAGGAGGTGGAGGGTGGAGGGGGAGGGGGGGGATGAGGAGGAGGAGGAGGAGGAGGAGGAGGATGAGGAAGATGAGGAGGACATGACGATGACGATGGCGTCCTCCCTGGCCAGGCCAGGAGGGAGCGTGCACCGATGCTGGTCCCAGGATGGGCGCGGCCAGGATGGGTGAGGTGGTCGGTGCGAGCGTCTCCCGAGAGGTGGCCGCTGCGCTCGAGGGCCTGGGCGCTCCGGCGCTCGCCCTGGGCACTGGCGCGTCGCTGGCGGGGGCGGAGGAGGGAGCCGCCGGCGCCTCGCAGCGCGAGGGCGGAAGCGTCGAGGTGCACGAGGTCGCCGACGGAGGTGCAGGGGGGAGGGGGGATGCGCAGTCGGCTGCACGCGAGAGCGACCCTTCGCCTGAGGTGACCTCTGGCGCGCGGCCTCACGCAGGGGTGCCCCATGGCCGGCGTGGCGCCGTCGGAGGTCCTCGTCGTTTCCTGCAGGCGCTCCTGCCTCGGGATGCGTTCCAGCAGCTGCGCCTCGCCGAGAGCGTTCCCGGGGTGTCCGACTCGTCTCGAAGGGCCACCGGAGATGTAGCTGTGGCCCGAAGGCCGAGAGACCCGTCGCCAGGGTGACCGTTGGCGCGCGGCTTTCGGGGGGCCGAATCCAAGAGCGCAGGCCGCCACTGTCGCATCGCATGGAACGATCGGCGAGGCACGCGCACCAAGGGTCACTCTTGCCTGGGGCCACTTCTTGCGTGTAGAGCCGAAGGCAGGCTCTTCGAAGCTCGAGGCTCGAGGACTTCGGACGCCTGCAGGCCCTCTTTGAGCCTCCTGGGGGGACATCCTGGAGACCTCGGGCACTCCAGAGGTCGCTAGGGGTAGGCTCAGGGAGGGAAGCGTCGATGCTCCAGCGCTCCCAGGGGCCCTGCGCGGTGGCGCCATCGGGGTCCCTGTCGGCGATTCGTCGGCGATCCAGCGTCGATTCCGTGCTCGGGGCACGGTCGCCTCTGGCGCTGGGTGGCGCTGGGAAAACTGGAGGGCGCGTACTGGGTGGGGCGAAGAATGGGGGGGGCAGCGAGGGCTGTCGAAAAGGGGCCCTCCCGGGCCCCATCATAAGGGGGACCCCTCTCGGGCCCAGAAGGGGGCCTCGTGGCCCCGAAGAGGGTACCTTTCCCCCCCCCCCCCCCCCCTCCTCCCCCGCCCCCCCCCCCCCCCCCCCCCCCCCATTTTTTCATCGCCCCCCCATGGCATTCGCGCCCAAGGAAGCTGCATCCTTCGCATGTTGCGAGAGGCGCTCCGGGGCCCGAGGTGCCTTCCGCCTCTCCCCCCCCGAGCTCGCGGGGGCCCGCCGTGCCTCGCGGCGGGGGGGTGGGCGCCTCCGGAGGGCCCGGGCCCCGCCCTGCGTGGAGATCCCGGGGGGCACCCTCTCGGGGGCCCCCAGACGGGGGCCCCGTTTGGGGGCCCCCGAGAGGGTGCCCCCAAACGTGCGCTTCGTGCGCTTCGTGCTTCCAGGCCAAAGGCTCGAGTCCACGACGCCCCTTGGCGTCGCGTTGATGCCGCCCCGATTTTCCAGACCGCATATGCGCGTCACAGATGGGCATAAGATGTGTTTCAACGCTTGTTTCATGACCCTTTCTATAGCAACAGACCCACGTTGGAAACCAAAACGGGGTGGTGACCGCACCGTGCGTTGAGGCTGTTGGGATTCGGGGTCGCCGCACGGTTTTGGGACTCGGGTTGTTCTCCGAGGACGTCTCGGGCGACAGGGGCATCCGGGGTTCCAAGAGCGTGCGGTGACGGACCGTGCGGTGAGGTCTTGGGGGATTTCGAGGTCACCGCACGGTCTGTCATCGCACCGTTTCGGGACCCCAAAACCCTCAGCCAGGGGCGCTTCTGGCACCCCCCCCCAGGCGTTCGCCAGGGAGGTAACTACTGGCGCTCTGAGGGCAACAAGGTCCCAGGCCTCGGAGGTTTCCCCGAGTGCCAGCTCTCCATGCCGAGCCGTTCTGGTATGGTCCTGGGTCCCGTGGAGGGCCCTGGCGGCCCAAGACACCTGGGCCTCCTGTCCTTCCTTTCCTGCAGGGCCCGTTTCCCTCGTGCTACGTTCGAGGAGGAGGAGGAGGAAGAGGAGGAGGAGGAGGCGGAGGCGGCGGCGGAGGATGATGATGAGGAGGAGGAGGAGGAGGACGAGGATGCGGAGGAGGAGGAGGAGGCGGAGGAGGAGGAGGAGGAAGAGATGTTCGAATATAAGGCTACAGCTGGGTGAGAAACAATCTTGGCAAGTAGCTGTTTTGAGAGTCGAGCGGTCGCCGTTGCCGACGCCGTTTGGCTCAAGTATCGACACGTGGAGTGTTAGCGTTTCCAGAGTGTGAAAACAATATTATCGGTACGTTCCTGTGCAATTCCCTCTCCAGGATTTTTATGGTAACGGAACGGGGTTACTGGCAGCGGCAGGGGCCGCAGCAGTTGTTCCCGCCGCCGTTTGCGATCCACTACTGAAGTTAAACGCCCCCCAAGATAGAAATCAACGGTTCAACCTGAACCCAGCCAGGTTTGTTGCCGATCTTTGTGGGGCAGCCTACAACGGCGGGGCTACAGTCATGTAGAGGTAGCCCTGAGAGCCAACCGTGCAGTTTTGCGAGAGCTCGTAGAGAAAGGAAGACAACTGCAGGAGTAAGAACAACTACCACCGAAGAATTCTTTGGTGTGGGTTGCTGTTGATTGCACAGCAAGTTTACTCACTACTTACGAATGGCTAACAGGAGCGTGTATGCGACATGTGTTGTCAAGATGTGGCACATCCGGTTTGACCACTTGGAGGACCAGGTTGATGCTAAAGTAAACACGATGGACCAGATCACCAACGTAGCTTAGCCAATAGCTGAAGGTCAGCGTCGTACTGGTGGAGGTAACTTTAAGCCAGTCAGCGAGTACAAAACCATGCAACAACTGAGAACTTTCGGAGGATATCGAGCCAAGTTCAGAGAATGGAGCGAGAAGCTGGTAAACGCCTTAGTCCAGATGGGTCCCACTTTCAGCGAGGCGTTGAGGCACTTGAGCGGTGCATCGGAAACCGTGGACGGAGTGGTAAATGATGGGGATGATGACGGTTTCGCACGAACACCCAACGGCAGGTTAATTGCAGCAGAGTGCACAACAACGTTTCAAGTTTGAATGCAAGCCGACGGCGAGCAAGGCGAATTTGTCGATTTCAAGGAATACCCCAATCCACAGGTTAGACGAGGACCTCTGGCCTCTGGTACGTTTGCAATGACAGGTTTGGCGGAGCAGAGCCCATATACATATTTTAAAAGGGCTACGAGCAGGCGGCGGACTACAGGCATACCATAGCATGTACACATGGTAAACTGCTGCTACTGGAGTTGCCCTGTCAACCAAAATGAGTTTGGCCATGGGCCTGGATAGGCCAGACCAAACTGAAGATGTTGCCGCCCACTTAGCGCTGTGGACAGCGTTAGTTGGATTGCTGGAGAAATAAGGACCTGCATATTCGTCTACACTCCCACGTCGCATCGCGGCGTTGCGAACGACCATGTCACGCGCAGGTAATTCGTTTGAAGACGGGCGCCGCGAGTTCGTCAAACCGCCAGGTTAACTGACGAGAGCTACTACAAACCACATATCGCGCGCGGAGATTGGAGGCGGCAGAGACTATCAGGCGCCGGCGCAAGCAAAAAACGACGACGCGATGGAAATGGGAGGCGTTGGCGGTGCCAGCGAGCCTAGCGGTGGATCTTCGGACACGAGTGGAAGCTGGGACTCCGAAGGCTACGTTGACGATGAAGGCTACTGGTGGCCCGACTTCAGCTGGGAATTGAGTGATTCACAAAATGAGGCAGTCGTCGTCGATGTAGTTCAAAGTAACGGGAACATGAGGAAACGGGTCAGAGTTTTCAAGTGGGGCGCATGCGGTCACGTGGCCGTGCATTCTAGGAAACGCTCAGGAACAAACAGTTAAGGCAAGGCGGATCAAAGATGGGGCCCGCATGAATTATGCGCAATATGCCCAAGGACACAGCTATGGTAGGAGAAGAAGCAGTGGAGGCAAAGGGGCAGGAGGATGGAACGAAGGTGGCCTTGTTCCCGTAACCGAAAGAGAGCTGTGAATGCGGTAAAAGAGGCGCCTTGCAGTTAACTGCTCCAGTGAGGGTGCTCAGGAAGTCGAGTCCGGAGGCGAAGCGGGCGGCGCTGGCGGAAACCAGAATGGAGGAATGGATGCGCCCAGCATCTTTCAAGGGCAACCGATGCCCGGGTGTCATGGAGTCGGCAGCCGGCGTCAATTTCCAGGGTTGCGCGAGTGGGCCGCGCCAGAACTTCTGGGGCGCTTGGGCTCGCAACGCCGTGCAGAAGAAAGGAATGTTTGGACAGTGAAATATTCTGAGGTGCAGTTGGTAGAAGTCCGAGCCGGCTCGCGCGAGGTTTACGCGGCGCCATCATATGACCCCAACATGAGAGTTGAAATTGTCGTGGTTGCCCCTGGCGCAGGGGCCTGCGTTGCGTCGCGGTGGGGCCGCCAGATGTTGAGGCGTGTTCCCCAGTCGAACCCAGTGAGGCTTCGAAAGCAGGGGGGCGCTTCTGCGCTGCCGATGGCGCTGTAGCCAATAACCGCGGCCGAAGGGCAATCGTTGGGGGCGGTGGCCATGGGGCAACAGTTAGCGAGCCAATTCGAGTGGCGGATGTCCAGAAGGTGTTAGGGATAGTGTTGCATCGCGATGAGAAAGGACGTCCCTGCAGTTGCGAAGGGCGCCGGGCGCCCAGTGGCCCGCCCGCCGCTAGCGGGCGCGGAGGCGCCATTCATGTCGACCTGAAGGCGACGAGGAACGTTGACCTCAGGCCCGCGGGGGGGTGAGCGCAGGAGGTTTGCCGAGGTGGGGGTTCTCCAAGGCAGGGGGCCGTCGCGGAGGACATGTTCAGCCAAATCCGCGGGCGCCCGTTAACCCGAGCAAGGGTGCCCGGACATAAAGTGTCCGCGCCCGCGGCGGGAAGGCGCCGCAGCGCGATGACAACCGCAACTGCGAAATGCCCTTGCCTCGCGCCCCTGTCCCCCGAACCAAAAGTTGAAGTGTCCATGTTTTGTCTTGGCATTTGTTCTGTCGCCTCAACCCGCCAACTGTGAATTTAGGGGGAGGGGGGTGTGCGTGTTGCTCGATTTATTTTAATGACTCAAGGTCTTGGCGAGACACGCGCGGACATCTTTAGTCCACCCGCCGTGGTAATCAACCCTGTCAAGGTGGCTATGCTGTTGATGCGAGCTGCTTGAAATGTGCGCGCGCGTCGCGCGAAGGCCCGAGCAACGCTAGGGCGAGCGAGAGACATGTAGCAAAGCCGAGTGCGAGATGCGGAGAAGTGCAGAGCCTGGGCGAGTGCGGGGGAGAGGGGCGGGCGGCGGAGCCCAGAGACAACGGACAGCGGACATGCAACGCAGAGCAAGACGAAGCAAATCGAACGAGGCGCGGGGCCCACACAACAAAAACAAGCGACGGCGCGCCCTGGCAGCCCCGCGGCTTTTCATTGCGTGGAGAAGTGCGTGGAGCTGGTGCAACTGGTGCAACTGGATAGAACTGGTCATAGAACTGGTCATATAAGTGGTCCATTAGAAGCAGGGTCAGGCATAGATCTGGTCGCTTCAAACCAAAAGTATTAGCTTGTTCCTTGTCTAGGTACTGACCATTCATATTCCGGGCCCTGTTTTAAACGGACCTGTTCTATGACCAGTGTAGTTCTGTGGCCAGTTCTATCCACATGTACCTTTTCCGCAACGAAGCAAACCCACATCAACGAAACAACGAAACTCTTTTTACCCAGACGCAGTAATCAACCCTGTCAAGGTGGCTATGCTGTTGATGCGAGCTGCTTCAAATGCGCGTGCGTGTCGCGCGAAGGCCCGGGCAACGCTGGGACGAGCGAGAAGCAGATTGCAAGGCCGAGTGCGACGTGCGGAGAAGCGCAGAGCCTGGGCGAGTACGGGGCCCAGAGACTACGGACCGCGGACATGCAACGTAAAGAAACGCAGGGCAGATCGAACAAGGCGCGGGGCCCGGACAACAGAAACAAACAACGGCGCGCCCTGGCAGCCCCGCGGCTTCACATTGGGTGGAGAAGTGCGTGGAGCTGGTGCAACAGGTACAACCGGATAGAACTGGTCATCGAACTGGTGGTCCATTAAGATATGGTCAGGCATAGAACTGGTCGTTCCAAATTCGAGATGTTAAGTATCAAGACTTCTTCTTTTTAGATATCGACAAGTTCTATGCCGGACCCTGTTTTGAATGGGCCAGTTCTGTGACCAGTTCTATCCAGTTGTACCAGTTTCCTCAACGAATCAAACTCACATCGACGGTGCCCGGGCAAGAAGTTCCCGCGCCCATGGTGGGAAGGCGCCGCAATGTGATGGTGACCGCAATTGCGAAATGCCCCTGCTTCGCACCCCTGCCCCCCGATCCCAAAGTTGAAGTGCCCGCGTTTTGTCCCTGGCCTCTGGCCTGCCGCCTAAACCCGCCAACTGTTTTTTAGGGGGAGGGGGGTATACGTGTTGCTCCGACGTACTTTCATGACTCGAGGTCTTGGCAAGGCGCGCGTGGGCACTTGTAGCCCACTCGCCGAAGACGGTGGTGAGGAGTTTGTGACCAGGACGATGGCGGGGGTGGGGGCGGTGATCTAGGCGATGTAGAGGATTGGCCTGTAGGGGAAGAAGCGGAGTTGCGTGGGGGGTCTAGTGTGACTTGCGCAGTGAGGGGAAAGGAGGTAGGGTTGCATGGCGCCGCTCACTTGCCATCTCGCAGTTTGCGCCCTCTATGCACGGGGTGCCCGTGGGGGCGGGGCGGGGTGGCGCGGGGGGGCGCGGGCGGGAACCCGGGGGGAGTCAACGGGGGGCGCGCCAGTCATTTCAATCGACTATATATTGTTAGTAGGAAAGAGGGGAGATGGGGAAGAGGAAGAGAAAGGACGTCCAATGCTGGCTATTCGCCGCGGGCAGACCGAACTAACGTGGATCAAAGTACGATCGGAGAGAGGGTGGGCTTCATATTTAGTTTTAGCAATGATTGACATGCGTTCGTCGGGCATAGGTGAATTGTCGTGGAGAGCGACGGTGAAACCTCGCTCGCAGCTTTAGAGGATGCAGTGAACGTATCGCGCGATCTAACGATGGAAGTTGAAGTTCTTCCCGTGGGAGGCCCGCGAGCCGCTAGGGAAGTGGGCGGGGCCGTCGAGGCAGCCCGTGGACAAGCTGGGGCTGTGCAAGTTGTCTTGGGTTGTAACTACAAGACATATTGCGTTGACTACTTCGCGTTGACGCAGTGGTTCGCGTCGTGTGCGCCTTCAGTCGTTGCCGAGTTCGCTCCTGATGGGGGCGGATCAACTTTGCTCGAAAGGCGCCTTGGATGAAAGCTCAGCAAACAGTTGCCGGCCTTAGGCGCGTGGGGCGCGCGTGGGGTTGGGCGAGGTCAGCCGATGGCCAGTCGTCAGGAGGAATGGAAGCGAGGGGGGCGCGGACAATCGAAGAAGTTGCGAATATGGGAGGCTTGCCGCGGCAATCCGATCCTAACGCGGCAAAGTAATCAGGTTATGCGAGAGCCACCGGGCCAATCATGTAGGGCCACATGGTGGGTGGGTGGTGTGGGGGGGGGGGGCAGCGGGCGCTGGGCCGATGGTTGCAAGGTGCGTTCATTGCAGTTGAAAGATCAGAGTGCCCTGCGATGGGGCCCGCGCACGGACGCCGCGGATGTGTAGCGCTAGTTGGGGGAGAGGTGGGGCGCGAGTCACGCAGTGCTGATTGTCGAGCGCAAGTCGTCGAACGGATGGAAGTGGATGACGAGCCCCGCAATCTGGAAGGGTTCGCATCGGCCCGAGCGAAGCGCGAGCCAATCGTGAAAGGTGAAGGGATTCGGTGATCAAATCAATGAGAGAGAGTGCCAGACGCGTCAGACGCGTGGAAATTTCGAGGCGACGCCGCTACCCGACAGCACGGGGCGCCGAGGAAAGCATTGCGCTCCTGACAGATGCCCGTCCAGGAGGTCAAAAGGGGAACCCGTGAAATTCGGCAAAGACAGGGCTGCCCATGTTATCGTGGATGATGCATGCGAAACGCGTGATTTGGTCGACGAATGGGGATGTGGGGGGAGCGACAGTCAGGGGGGGCAGGGGCAGGATGGTCAGAGTTCAGGATTGTAGATAAAGCGGCTGGTGCGGAAATAACACAGTCTGCAGATGTTCCCCCGCCGGCGTCCGCGGCGTGAAAGTGGAAACGGAGGGGGGGGGGGGCGTGAGCGGCGACGTCGATCTTGGGATCAGCGGGCAGACGAAGTATTCGCATCTTCTGAAGAGGGGGGATAGAGGTGAGGCAGGGACTAGGCCTGCTCGTTTTTACGGAGGAAGTAATCGGATTGTCATTGATCTCAGCAACGGCAGCCTTCGAGAAATATGCGAAGTGAGAAGGGCAGTTCGAGCCCATGTTCGTGAGGCGCAGTGAAGCGCAGTCTCCAATTAGGGTAATGGTCATGGCCGAGATTTTGTGCCTGATACCCGGTTTAGTCATGGACCGAACTGCTAGTGATGGGCACGGCAAGCCGCGGGGCTTGAACAGGGAAGTTATTGGCGGAAAAGCAACGTGCTTTGTCAACGAGAGTAGCGCCGTACTTTTATTTTTTCTGTCCAATGAATGCGTTCAGCGCTCAGGAGACCCGTGGCGTTTGGCGTGGAGAGGTTAGGGGTTGATAGGGTCAACGACATGTTGGAGCACGGCGGCAGATCTTTGAATTTTAAATGGAAGCGTGCAAATTACGACGAGAGCGTCCAGCTGGCGCGCCTGGCGGGGGCGCGGGGCCCGCGCGGAACATGTTAATATGCAAAGGCGCCGACGCCAAATATAGATGCGCGTGCCAGTCTGACGCGAAGCAACGGGTAAACGGGCGAGGAGGTACTCATCCAGCAACTGGCGAGGTTCATGGTCAACAGCGTTCGCGGCGGCAGAGGAGTTAGCTTAAAGTGTCTGGGGCAACGTAGGCGCGTGGGGGTTGACTAGAGGAGGAAGAACGAGGATACTCGATATTTACCCGGTTTTGGCATGGCTAGTGAGGCACGTGAATCGGGGTGATCGTGCGGGGTGCTCATTCAGAGCCGACGAACGAAGCGCGAACAATTCCCCAAGAGCAGAAGATGAGGACATGGGGGTCACGGGCGAGATTGATTTACAAATGGGGCCGCGCAATGGTGGAGTCAGAATGGGCCGGGAGAGACGATGGGATTAGAAAATTCACGTTGCCGGGCGAGTAAGGGCTAATCTGGAGGAGCAAGTGCGCCCGACTTGTGTGCCCGGGACCACGGCGCGGGCAGAATCATGGAACGCAGATCGGTCAGCGAGATCCGAGGTCTAGAAGGAGAGAGTTTCGAGGTGGAACCAAACGGAGTGTAGCAGCGTTTGCCGATCTCGTTGTGGGTGACGCACAGCTTAAAACAAATAAGTACAGCCAGCCAGACATGAGCGTTGGTTAAAGGCGCCGGGCGCCTGCTCAGCTCGTGGTGGCAGTTGGGCAGTTGCGCCCGTTGCGAGAAAAGAGTTCAGTTATGCATTATCTTCGATATTCGAAAACCTACGCGTGGGGCGATGTTTCAGGAACGGAGTTAGAGCATGGAATGACGGTCGAAGCCAGGGCGAAGGAGATGGAGCAGTTCAACCAACGCGGAGTCCATGACAAAGGGTCAAGAAGTAGTGTGCTGGATAGTGAAAAGCAAATCGCCCATTGGAACGATGTGGGTCGACGTTCGCGCGGCGGGCGAGGCGAATCCCCTTTGCCGATCCACGGGTCATCAGCCCAGCAGGGTCGAGACGACCCAAAGAACAACATCTTCGCTGCTACTCCACCGCAAGAGGCCTGGCAACATATTTGGCGCAGGATTGATCAGACATCCAGTTTGCAGTCAAGGCGCCAGCCAGATGCATGTCGCGCTCGACGAGAGGATCATGTAGCAACCGAATTAATTAGGAGGGCATCTGGAGAGCCATCGTCGGTAAACTTACATACGTTTGCATGTTTCTAGAGATGCCTGGGAAGTTAACCATCTGCACTAATTCCGAAGTTCTCGGTGCAATAAGTCTTGCAAGTCTACGAACGGGGAAGTGCTATGTGGTGTAGAGTTGTCATCTCGAGAGGCAGAGTGCGATGGGATGGCGAAAGGAGTCTCAGTCGGGTTCGAAATCCAGGGGTTTAGAAATATCACCACAGTTAACACTCGAGAGTGATGGCAGGGCTGCCGTGGCCATTGCAGTTGGGAAACGGTTATGGGAATTTCGACGCAGCGGTTTGCTGAGTGTGAGTCCAATAAAGGTGGGAAATGGAGGCGTTGAAGTAGTAAAGGTTCACGCTGACGAGAATCTGGTCTGGCGCTAACCAAATATGTTAGCAGCGAAATCTCGAGCAACCATGTGCGCAACGCGAAGCAAGTCTCACTTGAGGGAATGCGTCGGTTAGCAACCGCTACCGACTTTTAATATCTGCGGCCCTTGCACCGAGCGATTCCTGCAATCGCGTCGTGCGAACGAAGTCCACGTCCCAATTTTCTCTACCTGCGCTTCCGCTTGAATTATTTGGATGACGATGGCGAACGAGAATTCAGACCCGCCCGCTGCCGTGCTACTGAAGGATGAGCTGGTTAACGCGGAAGGGCAGACTGGCGTCGTCAGCGAATTTGAAGTTATGAGCCGCTTGGAGGCGCCGCCAGTAGCGGAGGAGGGGCCCGGAATTTCCACCGCCCGCGGCGCAGGTGTTTGGGGCGTTTCGTGACGTTATGGGTTGGCAACCCCGTGGTGCTCGGGTTCCAATTCATTTACCAGGAGTCGTGCAGAAATTGCGGTGGGATCAGCGTTGGCGCGACTGCAGTTAGGTTTGCGGCCTAAGAATTCGCCGAGGTCTTCGTCGAGGTAACCGATGGCCTAGTTATCTTGTTTCGCATTATCGCGCGCCCGCGCAGCTCTCGAGGGGCGAGTTATGCCGCGACAGGGGTGCGCCCGAGGTAGCCTGGTACCAGGCCGCGCTCGAAGCCGAGTTATCGAGGGGCGACCGCGCCATCGACTCGCGCCCGTTCGCCTTCCCGTTGAGTCGACCGGGGGTCGTGCACATGGGGCCCGGCTGAGACGGGGGCCGCGTGCTGGCAGGCGCGGTTGCCTGCGGTGGACGTCGACCTGTGGTTGAAGGGAGGTCGCCGGCTTGCTGGCCCCAGCTCGGGCGACGATTTGATGAGAATGGGCCGAGGGGGCGGCGCCAATTTCCTTTGCCACCTCAGGCTCCCAGGCCGCTCATTCTAGGATGTCTTCGTCATGCCGGGTGGCGGTGTCGCGGCGTCCATCAAGATGAAGCGTGCAAAGAAGTCTGGTTGCTGGGTGGCCGACGAGGAGTCCGTGGGGGGCACTGCTGAGAAGGACTTTCTGCAAGCCGCAGGACGCGGTTAACCTTAAGTCGGGCTTGTCCCTGTACAGGAGGAATATTCAAAAATAGTCAAAGATAATCTGGGGGCTATTGTTTGATTATTTGTTTGCCCATTTGGGAATATTGTTGATTATCCGTAAGGGCTTCGCCCCCTGCCGCTGGCCCCCTCTCTCGGAGAATGGGCCATGGAAGAGCTAAGTCATGAGGCTTTGGCGCTGTCGTGCAGCAGTATCGGAACTTCATGCGAGGCCGATTCGCAATCGGCAAAACCAACTGATCACAAGAGGGGTTACCACACAGGGCGATTGGTAAGACGTGTATGGTTTACGAGCTTGGTTACCACACCTTGGGATTAAAGGGCCGAGGGAGTACTCGCAGTTTGGGTTACCACGCCTTGCGATGGATGTGCGTGAGGGGTGGCACCGAATTTCAGAAATGTGGCAAATCCCCTGTGTTTTTGGACCCTGACCCCGCGGATCTGCGTGAGGGGTGGCACCGAATTTCAGAAATGTGGCAAATCCCATGTGTTTTTGGACCCTGACCCCGCGGATCTGCGTGAGGGGTGGCACCGAATTTCAGACATGTGGCAAATCCCATGTGTTTTTGGACCCTGACCCCGCGGATCTGCTTGAGGGGTGGCGCCGAATTTCAGAAATGTGGCAAATCCTCTGTGTTTTTGGACCCTGACCCCGCGGATCTGCGTGAGGGGTGGCACCGAATTTCAGAAATGTAGCAAATCCTGTGTGTTTGGGCCCTGACCCCGCGGATCTGCGTGACGGGTGGCACCGAATTTTCAGAAATGTGGCAAATCCTCTGTGTTTTTGGACCCTGGCCCCGCGGATCTGCGTGAGGGGTGGCACCGAATTTCAGAAATGTAGCAAATCCTGTGTGTTTTTGGACCCTGACCCCGCGGATCTGCGTGAGTGGTGGCACCGAATTTCAGAAATGTGGCAAATCCCATGTGTTTTTGGACCCTGACCCCGCGGATCTGCGTGAGGGGTGTCGAGAGCCCCCCCAGCAATTCAGACAATGCGCCCAGGAGACGCTAAAAATCCCGTTTGGGCCTGCCCCCCCCCTCGCGCGGTCAATCAACTAGTTACAGTAACCAGCAAGAAGTCAACTAGTTACAGTAACCAGCAAGAAGCAGAACTGTAACACTGGAAACTACAAACTACAACTGGTACAGGAAACTGCGAATCACGCGCCTCGCAGCCTGGTGGCCCCACGAGGGGGCCGGCGGATTTATCATTCAAAATCCCCCCTGTAGGGGGAAAGGCCCGATTTGAGGTTAACTAGTTGCCGAGGTTCACATCCAACAGCGCTCCTGCCGATGTTAGGTGCGCAGGAGGCCGCGCCTCCGTGCCGCCCAGGAGTGTGCCTGGCAGGCGCCAGCGTTAGGCAGATGGTATGGCAGTCGACGTCTCCCCTGCTGCTTCAATCGTTGCCCAGAGTCCTGCTACTGAGGATCGTATGCGTGAGTTGGGCGTTTTAGAGCACTTCGCGCTCATTTAGGATAGTGTTTGGCAAGTTTAGGGGGTCCCTGCTTGCTTGCGCCGAATCTTAAGCTGCCTCTTGCCTGTGCCGTTGGACACGTTCGCAACTAATGCTCATGTATAACATTATATATATACATATCGGTATGAGTTCTCGTTCCATTAGATTGGGGACCTGGCCGTTACGCCACAAGCGGGCAGTATGCTTGAGTTCGCTCTTGCCCAGCCTTTCGAAATTAGTACATCCCCGTCTGCACTTTCGGCTTGTCAGCCGAGGGGGGGTATATATTATGATATAACGATTGGGTCAGAAACTGGGTAAGCAAGTAGCTGTGCTGAGAGTCGAGCTGTCGTCGTTGCCGACGCCGCTTGGGTCATGTACCGATCAGTGGAGTGTGCGCGTGTCCAACATGTGAAAACCAGATCGTCGCTACGTTCCCGTGCAACTCCTCCCCCAGGGTTTGTAAGGCAGGAGGAGGAGGACGGGAGGACGTGTAGGTGATTCGTCAATCCCGCCCTGTGCTACTCTTCCCCCCGTCGCCCATCCAGAGGGTCGGCGGGGGGTCGGGGGGCAGGTGGCGAGTGCGCTGCCGCGGAGTCGGCCTCAGACGTCGAGATGATCACCGAAGGTGGCCGCCCTCCTCCTCCTCCTCCTCCTCCTCCTCCTCCTCCTCCTCTCTTTCCTCCTCCCCTCCCCTCCCTCCCCCATCCCTTCCTTCCCTCCCTCTTCCCGCCTCCCTTCGGCATCCTCGCCCGTCCTCTCGCGAGCACGGCCTCCTTCCTGGACGCACCGACACGCGTTGGGGCCGCAGCGCGCCGCCTGGAGACCCGCCCAGCCTGGGGTGGCCGCCTTTCCCTCCCCTCTCCGCGGACGCCCTGGGCATCTTGTCCTCCCACTCGCGCGGTGTGCAGTTCGCTGCCCAGCGCCCCTCGGCCGCTCGACCGGCCCGTGCGTTCGCCGGGCCCGCGGGCAGAACCGATGCCTCTGCGACCGGGCGGCGGTCGCTTGAGCTTGCGCTCTGGTGCCCCACGGTGTTCCAGCCGCCAGGGGTCAGATCCCGCGGGGCACGGGTCGTGGAGCAGAAGCGGTGCTCTTCGGGAAAGAAGGGGGCCAACCAAGATGTGGGGCCCTTTCATGCCTTTGTATGTGGGACGCCGTGGGTCGTGTTGGAGGTGTTTCGCAGAAAGCAACCAGCACCCCAGCACGTTGGGAGGCTGGGGTGCTCGTTGTTGTCAGGATTTCTCGACGGGTCCATTCTCTTCCATCTCCTTCCTCCTCCTCTTCCTCCTCCTTTGGTCTTGCCCAGTACGCTTGCCGCGCCAGGGCTGTATGACGCATGCAGTTTTTGACGAAACACTTATTCCGACTATTAGTCTTCCCTTCTCCCTGTTCCGTCTTTCATCATCGCCTGTCCTTCTTCCCGCTCTCTCCTTCGCATCCCCCTCTTCGAATGTGGCTTCCCTATCCCCCATCGAACGTGGCGGCCTCCTCTTCTCTCCTCCTTCTGCCGCCTTCTCCTCTCCCCCTCTGCTCGCCAATCCTGCCTCCGTCCTCCTCCCTTCTGCTCCCTCCTTCGTCCTCCTCCTCCTTCCTCCTCCTCTGGTTGTACGCTCTCCTATGCTCTGCTAGCTTTACGTGCGCGGCTCGCTTCTGCCTGCACCTAGTCCGTGTCGGTGCGTCCCGCTGCTCACTGACTGGCCGATGCTTCGTCGCCGCGGAAGACGACAACCTCCTTCTCCCCCCTCCTTTTTGTGCCGTCATCCCTCCCTCCTCCCTCCTCCCTCCTCCCTCCTCCGTCATCCTCCTTCCTGCCTCCTTCCTCCTCCTTTGTCGTCCTCCTCCGTTTTCCTCCTCCTTTGTACTCCTCTTCCTCCTCCTCCTCGTCGTCGTCGTCGTCGTCGTCGTCGTCGTCGCCGTCGTCGGCGGCGTCGTCGTCGTCGTCGTCGTCGTCGTCGTCGTCGTCGTCGTCGTCCCCCTCCTCCTCCTCCTCCTCCAGAAATCGCTCCGCAGACTTCGTCTGGGGTGCGTCCCGACCAGGATCTCGAGGGCGCGCCGAGGACCTCGAGCCTCGAAGTTCCGAGTTCGACACTCCTCTTCTACCACTGGTGGCTGCCCCCCCCCCCAGCCCCCCACCCCCCAGACTCCCAGACACCCGGGGGGCCAGGCGACGAGGGCGCCGCCGTGGAGGTGGCCTCGGACGTCGAGATGGCCCGCGACGGTGACCTCCCTCCTCCCTCCTCCCTCCTCGCTCCTCTCTCCCTCCCTCCTCCTCCCCTCCCTCCTCCCTCCTCCCTCCTCCCTCCTTCTTTTCCTCCTCCGTCTACCCCCGTCCTGACAGCTCTGTGGTTTTCTCACCTCAACTCGCGGTGTGGCTCGTGCAACTTGTTCAGCCTGGTAGGTATTTCGGAATGGTATTCGCAGGGTGCATTAGGGGTGAAAAGCGAGTACGTGTCTCGGTCATTGTCATCCCTCTTCCTCCTCCCTGAACTCTCTTCATTTATTTTTCTCCTCATCTTCTTCCCTTCCTCCTCCTCCTCCTCCTCTCCTCCTCCTCCTCCTCCTCCTCCTCCTCCTCCTCCTCCTCCTCCTCCCTCCTCCTCATCTCCTCCTCCCCCCTTCTTCCTCCTCCTGCTCCTCTTCCTTTTCCTCCTCCTTTCCTCCTCCTCCTCCTCCTCCTCCTCCTCCTCCTCCTCCTCCTCCTCCTCCTCCTCCCTCCTCCTCCCCCTCCCCCTCCCCCTCCCCCTCCTCCCTCTCCTGTGGGACCCAGGCGACGAGGAGGCAGCTGCCGCAGAGGCGCCATGCGACGCCGAGGTGGCCCCGGTGCCCGCCGGGGAGGGGGCGAGCGCCGGGGCCGAAGAGGACGCGCCTCCCCCTGGCGAGGCCGCGCTGAAGGAACCCGACCAGGGAGGTGGGGCTTAAAGGGCGCCGGGCGCTGAAGGAACCCGACCAGGGAGGTGGGGCTTAAAGGGCGCCGGGCGCTCGAGGCGGAGACCCCCCCCCCCCCCCCCCCTCTCGTCCGTGGATGATGATGAGATGTGAGGAGTCGAGGAGAGGAGGAGGAGGAGGAGGAGGAGGAGGAGGAGGAGGAGGAGGAGGAGGAGGAGGAGGAGGACAGAGGATGAGGAGGAGGATGAGGAGGAGGAACAGGAGGAGGAGGAGGAGGAGGAGGAGGAGGGCGGAAGAGTGATGATGAGGATGGCAAGGTGAGGAGGAGGGTGGCCCCGGCCCCCGCGGCCACGGCCTCGCTCGCCTGCCTCTCTCATGGTGCGCGGTGTTTTTCTTCCTCCGGCGCGTAGCGGTCGTTGCCCGCCCCCCCCCCCCGGGCAACGGTGCAGAGCACGCGTAGGAGGAGGAGGGCCTGGACCCCCCCCACATGCTGGTGCTCGCGCGCTTACTCTGGCGATCGCAGCGCCCCCCAGCCCCGACGTGCCCCATCCTGCCCAAGCGTTACCATCGCCCGGGGTCCCATCCCCCCTCCCCCCCGGTAACGGCTTGTACCGGAAATGGCAGCAAACAATTTCATCCAACGTGGACCCCAACCAGTGTGTTCTAGCAGATTTGTGGTGCAATCTACGTGGTACAGTCTTTGTGGTGCTGTACATGTGGTGCAATCTATGTTGCGCAATTTGAGTGTTGCCATTTGCTTGGTGCAAACTTTGTGTGGTGCATTCCATGTGGTGTAATCTATGTGGTGCGATCTAAGCTATAATGTGCAACCTATGTGGGGCAATGTATGTGGTGCAATCTAAGTTGTGCAAACTATGCGGTTCTATACATGTGGTGCAATCTAACTGGTGCAATCTAAGTGGTGCAAGGTATGCAGTGCAACTTGTGTGGTGCAATCTTCGTGGTGTGCAATTTAAGTGGTGCAAGCCAGTGCAAACCGAGACGCAAAGCACTGCCAAGCAACGCAGAGTAATTAATGCAAAGCACGGCGTAGCAATGCAAAGCAATGCGCGGTAATGTAAAGGAGCGCAGTGCAATGCGATTGCAGAGCAGTGCGATTTCAACGCAACGGCGCAAAGCAAAGCGAAGTAACGCAAAGCAGTGCAGAGCAATGCAGAGCAACGCAAAGCAGTGTGAAGCAATGCGGAGCAATGCAAAGCGATTCGAAGCCGTGCGAAGCAGTGGCCAACGGGCGGCGACTTGTGGCGAGGGGCGGCGACGAGGCGGCCACGGGCGGCCGCATGGCGGCCGGAGCGGCCCACAGGCTCAGCTCCTTGGAGGCATGGCGGCCAGAGCGGCCCGCAGGCCCAGCTCCGGAGGAGAGAAGTACGAGAGCCCGCAGTGCAAGCACTGGGTGGGGAGCAAGAGGTAAGAAGCGATGCGAAGCAACGCCAAGCAACGCCAAGCAGTGCAAGGCAACGCGACATGGATGGCAAGGCAATGCAACGCCGGGCAAAGCGGCGCTCAGCAAACGCAAAGGAAGCAACGTAATGCAAATCGGTGTAAAGCAATGCAAGACAATGCGACGAGGCGGCGACCGGGGCGGCGACGGCGACCACAAGGCGGCGGACCCGACGCGCAGGCCCAGACGAAGGGCGGCTACGAGGCGACGGCGGGGCGGCGACGGCGGCCACATAGCAGCCAGACCGCCGCGCAGGCCCAGACGACGGGCGGCGACGAGGCGGCGACGAGGCGGCGAAGGCGGCCACATAGTCGCCAGACCGCCGCGCAGGCCCAGTTCCGTAGAGAGAGAGGTAAGGACCCCTAAGTGCAAGCTCTGTTTGGGGAATATCTGGGGGGAAGTCTTCGACAGTTCTCGGCAGGTTTCGAACGTTTTCGTCAACTTTTGGAATTCGCTCGACTTTTTTCGAGGCCGGGGGGAGAAGCACGCTGACCATGACCAAGATGTCGCTGGAACTTGTCGTCGCCGATCTTGGTCCTCGTTCATGCCAGCCGTCGCCAATTCGCGAGGATGCTCCGCGAGTCGACGGTGACCAAGGTGGACGGTGACCAAGATGGGCACCGATGTTTCGGCGTTCAGTCTTGTTCATGGTCAACGTTTTCTCTAGGCGTTTTCGAAAAAAACGCCCAGGTACAACGACTAGAAGATGGCGCAAGAACGCCCCCCGCGCCCCCAATGTCAATGTTCATCTAAGGGAGCAGGCCGCGGTTTGCAAATGTGGGCGCTTTTTTCACTCGCGCTCCCCTGCGCCGACCACCGCGAACTTCGTATCTGGGGCAGGGGATCGGACCCGCTTCAGGAGGCATGAGAGATGGGCGTTTTTTGTCGAAAACCAGCGTTTTTGGAGGAGGTTCGACAACCTTCATTTTTGTCGAAAACCAGCGTTTTTTTGTCGAAAACCAGCGTTTTTTTTCGAACACCTTTTTTTCTGTACGTTTTCGAGCGTTTTCGCTGGTTGTTCGACAGGTTTCGAGGCCCGGTGGGGTGGTTTCCCTCGGCGGCGTCTCGTCGAGCGCCTTCCGGGGGGAGCGGGGGGGGGCACCGTCCCAAGAGAGGCCGCCGGAGGCCCGAGTTCTGGCGCGAAGGCCCGTGAGCAGGCCGTCTCGATTTCATCGCCGCCGCCGCCGCCGTCTTCGTCGTCATCGTCTTCGTCGTCGTCGTCGTCGTCGTCTTTGCTTTCGTCTTTGGTGGTCTTCGTCTTCGTCTTCGTCTTCGTCTTCGTCATCGTCGTCGTTGCTCTCGTCTTTCGTCTTCGTCTTTCGTCTTCGTCTTCGTCTTCGTCTTCGTCTTCGTCTTCGTCTTCGTCTTCGTCGTCGTCGTCGTCATCGTCGTCGGTCATTCGATCTGCATATCGGTCTGCACATCTTGCCGTCCTTTTCGAATTCCCAGCTCCACTCGCCCCCTCCTTCCGGTCTCCCTCGAGCCGCTGCTGCTGCTGGTGCTCCTCCTCCTCCTCCCTCCTCCTCCTCCTCCTCCTCCTCCTCCTCCTCCTCCTCCTCCTACTCCACCTTCCTCGTCCACCTCCACCTTCCTCCTCCGCCTCCACCTTCCTCCTCCTCCACCTTCCTCCTCCTCCACCTTCCTCCTCCGCCTCCACCTTCCTCCTCCGCCTCCACCTTCCTCCTCCTCCTCCTTCTCCTCCTCCACCTTCCTCCACCTCCACCTTCCTCCTCCTCCTCCTCCTCCCTCCTCCTCCCTCCTTGGCCCCCCCCCCCCTCCTGGTCCCCCGCTCCCCCCTCTGCGCTTCCTCTCCCTCCCGCCTCCGGTGTTGCGGGCGCCCGCCGCGTGCGGCCGCGGCCGCCCGCGCGCGGGGGACAGTGCTGTACCGCGCCCTCCGACGCTCGCTCCTCCTCCCCCTCCCTCCACTCCTCCTCCTCCTCCTCCTCCTCCCTCCTCTCCTCCTCCTCTCCTCTCCTCCTCCTCCTCCTCTCCTCCTCCTCCTCCCCCTCCCTCCCCGTCCACAGCTACAGTCAAAAACCCTGATAAGGACGCGCGACTTTGCTCAGGGTACCCTTGCGTCCTTGCTCTCCCTTGGTCTTGCGTCCCTGAGGTTTTCGTCGTCCGCCGCCCCAGAAATCCCAACTTCGGCTTCCAAGGCTCTTGCGTCCTTACCGCGCGTCTGATTGTACACAATATGAACACTACAGGCCTCGGAAAAAATAGCGAGCAGTCCTGCCACATTCATCTGTCAACACCTCCCCCCCTCCCCCCAATTTTCAGAGCTGGCGGTGGGTCTGAGGAGCTGCACCTCGACCGCAGTCTCCCCCGCGCGTGCCGACTTCGAGTTTGGGGGGGAGGGGGAATGTGCAGCAATTGTTCCCTTCTACCGTACTCCCCTCGCTCCCCTGAGTCTGTCCGGAAGATGTTCGGCCCCCTCCGCGTGCTGTTTTTTTACACATGATTGCCGGGAGTTTGGTTTTCAATGTGTTTTGGACTTTCCGATTCGATTCGCTTCTTCAGGATGTTGCTCTTGCTGCAGCGCTGGCCCCATTCCTGCGTCTCTGCTTGTTCCAAATCGTGCTCGCGCTACAACGCGGGCGCTTTCGGTCCTTCCAAATAGGCCCCAAAATTTAGAAGACGCACCTCCGAAACAACCATTAGAAGGGATTGCACATTCGGTGTCGATTCGTTGATTTTTTGAGCCGCAGAACCCCCCCCACTTTGGGGCATCGTCGTTTTCAGGAAGTATCAAGCGGGAGCCCCGCTTCTGTTTTAAGAAGGCGATGTTAAAAGCAGAGCCAGCGGGTGCTCTCCATCAGCCCCGCCTTGTGTGGAGCTTTCGGGAAGCCCAAGGAGCTAGACATGGAGCCACGGCTCCAGACCGGCCCAGACCTCTCGAAGACGATCCACTTACCCTCCAAGGAACCCGGCGCCATGCCAGGACATGCTGTGCTGTGTTGCATTCTGCGCCGCTGTGCGATGCCATGCTGCGTTGCAATGCTTTGTGATGCGATGCTTCGCTGCGCAATGTCACGCCATTCTATGGCATGCTACGCTCTGCCGTGCTCTTCTACGCCATGCCATGCCGTGCTTTGCCATGCATCGCGTACCCTCTCGCGATCATTGCCTTGCTCAACATCCGACTGTGCGAACAGAGAGGATATTTACGCCATGGCAAGGGATGGGACGGAGGGGTAAGACGTCATATAATATATATATATATATATATATATATATGACGCGAGCGCACCAAGCATGTACCTCCCCTCCCTCCTCCTGTCCTCCCCTCCTCCCCTCCTCCCTTCCTCCTCTCCTCCCCTCCTCCATCCTCCCCCCTCCCGTCCCCCACCCCCAGGACCCGATGGCTGCGGCCGCGCTCCTGCAAGAGGGTGGTGACGGGCGGGAGAGCGGGTGCCCCGAGGAAGCGGCCGAGGATGGCGAGGACGGAGAGGACGAGGAAGAGGACCGGCCAGGGGCTCCAAAGCTCCTCCTCGCTCCTCCCTTTTCTCCCCTGCTCCATTTTCTCCCCTGCTCCCTTCTGCTCTTCCTTCTCCTCTTGCTCCTCCTTCTCCTCATCTTCCTCCTGCTCCTCCTGCTCCTCCTCCTCCTCCTCCTCCTCCCCCTCCTCCTCCTCCTCCTTCTGCTCGGGACTTCGCCTCTCTCGCCTCCTCGTCTGGCTCCATCATTTGGGATTCTCGGGTCCTGTGTCCTCCTCCTGCTCCTCCTTCTCCTCATCTTCCTCCTGCTCCTCCTGCTCCTCCTCCTCCTGCTCCTGATCCCCCCTCCTCCTCCTCTCCTCCTCCTCCTCCTCCTCCTCCTCCTCCTCCTCCTCCTCCTCCTGCTCTTCTTCTCCTCCTCCTCCTCCTCCTCCTCCTCCTCCTCCTCCTCCTCCTCCTCCTCCTCCTCCTCTCTTCTGTCTCCTTCGCCTCCTGCTTCTCTCCTCTTCTCCTCCTCCTGCTCCTGATCCCCCTCCTCCTCCTCCTCCTCCTTCTCGTCCTTTCTCCTACTGCTCCTTCTCCTCTTCCTCCTGTTCCTCCTCCCTCTCCTCCAGCGGGCGCGCGCGGGTCTTTCCCGTCGGGAGCTGGCAGACTCTTTCGCTGCCCCTCAAGCAGGGCGCCCCCCCCCCCCCCTTATGGGGTGGCTGGCTGTAAGAGGCAGGGCTGTCCTTCGTCTCCTCCTCCTCCTCCTCCTCTTGCTCCTCCTCCTCCTCCTCCTTCTCCTCCTGCTCCTCCGCGTGCTCGGGACCTCACCTCTCTCGCCTCCTTGTCTGGCTCCATCATTCGGGATTCTAGGGTCCTCTGTCCTCTTTCTCCTCCTCGTGCTCCTGCTCCTGCTCCTCCTTTTCCTCCTCCTGCTCCTGCTCCTGCTCCTCCTCCTCCTCCTCCTCCTCCTCCTGCTCTTCTCCTCCTCCTTCTCCTCCTCGTGCTCCTCCTCCTGCTCCTCCTTCTTCTCCTCCTGCTCCTGCTCCTTCTTCTCCTCCTGCTCCTCCTCCCCCTGCTCCACCTCCTGCTCCCCCTCCTCCTTTTCCTCCTCCTCCTCCTACTCCTTCTCGGAATTCAGAGGGAGGCCGTCAGAAACGTAGAGGGAGCCGTGCAGAAAATTCACGGGGATCCACCAGACGCCTCAAGTTAGCTTCTCGGCGCAAGAGGAAGAGGGAGCCTCCCAGAAGGCTGTTTCCGAGACGCACGCTAACATCGGAAGCAGACCACTGCGAAATTAGCTGGAGCACCCCGAGAATCGAGCACCCCCCGACCGAATGCCAATAACCTCCTTCGTTGACGAGTAAGATGGGCCTCTCAAACTTCCCTCGCTGACAAAATGAGATGGCCCCCTCAGATGAGACTGCGTAGAGTGCCCTCCAGGGAGCCTCCCAAACTCCGTGTGGACAGAAAGATAGGGGTGGGCGGGGGCGGCCGCGCGGGCGGCGGCACCCTCCTGTTTTGCATTGCATTGCACACAAACACAATTGATGGTCGACTCCCAGGGAAATATTCGAACATATGGGAAGTGGGGGGGAAGACGAAACTCAAGACAACATGGCAAGCTTGGGGGAATCCTGGGGATTTGTGTGCATTTATATATATATATATATATATATATATATGTGTGTGTGTGTGTGTGTCCCGGGGCCTCTTCATTCTTACAGGACAGGCCGTGCTGGACATCAAAACGCCACGTGTCACGTGAGATAGGAACGCGGCGCGCGAAGGGCTCGCCCGAGGTGCCCGGCTTTACATTTGCGACCTCCCAGCCCCGACGGCAGACGACCCGCCACACACGATGGGCTCACAGACCAAGCCAGCGCCTCCGCGCACTCGGCGGCGTCCCTCGAAGAACAAAAAACGACATAAACATGAACTTTCTGAGGTCCGCGCGGATTTCTTGGATCCGCGCTGGGCCCCTCCGGCGCCGCCCCTGGCGCGCTCCGCTCGCCAGGGAGGGGGGTCTGGCGCAGATCCAAGAAATCCGCGCGGAGCGCCAACAGTGTATGTATCCGTCATTTTTTGTTTTTTTTTGTTTTGTTTTTGTTTTTTTGTTATTCTTCTTCTTGAAGTCCCCCCCTCGCACTCTTGTGTTCGCAATCAGCCGCATGACAAGCTGGAAGTCCAAGCGGCGCGCGCCACGGGCCCTCTTCGGCTCCCAGCTCAGCATGACGTCTCCGTTCTGACGGTGAAAGGCGCGCCAGCTATCGTGGGGGCATCACCGCCGTGCGCGCGGCAGTGCCCTCCCTCGTTTGCCTGGGCCAGCGCGTAGGACAAGCATTATGAGTTGGAGGCCCAAGAATCGCGGACCAGGGGCTCGCTCGGACCCCCAGCACAGAACGGGCGCTCCTCCACTCTGCAAGGGTAACAACCGCCATTCGTGACGGGGTTGTAGGACGAGCCAGCTCCGCCGCGCGCGCGGTGGCGCCCTCACTTGCGCTCCTGGTTTGTGCCGAAGAAGCAGCGTGTAGAGCTGGAGATCGAGGTGGTGTGCTTCAGCGGTTCACTGGAGTTCGCGCCTCAACGTGGCGATCATCCCGCAATGCCATATGTTAAGGCAGACGCATGACAAGGCTCATCTAATACATTTCGTATGCTGGTATCTCTAAATATGTCCACGCGGGGGTAGGCAATGAATATGCGAGGGAGGAGAAAGACGAGGAGGATGCTGGACACGCCGC
>CAUYUJ010019302.1:30000-40000 GCA_963575745.1 Prorocentrum cordatum | reverse complement strand
CGCGTCGACGCAGCGGGGGCCCCGGCGGCGTTCAAGGCCTGAGCGCCGCCAGTGGCCTGGAGTCGGCCGATCTCGAGCGGTCTGTGGTATCGGAGAGCCGCGATCGTTCAAGCCGGGGCGGCCCACTCAGTGCGGAGGAGGAGGAGGAGGAGGAGGAGGAGGAGGAGGAGGAGGAGGAAGAGGAGGAGGAGGAGGACGACGTCGGCAGTGGCGGAAGCCACTGCCGACGTCGTCACGACACGTGCCGATAGCCCAAAGGCAGCCTGGGGCAGCCTGGGCTTCACAGCACCCATGGGGCGCAGAGCGCTCCCAGGGGCGGCGCTCGGGCCGTCGAGGCCGCACCGTGCCACCCCGAGGCGAGCCAGGAGCGCATCCAGGGGCTGGCCTCTGAGATCGACGTCATAGAAATAAATAGCTGCAACGTCGCGAGACACAATCCCGACCGCAGCTCCAGAGCCGATCTTTTGGTGGCATGCCTCGAGCCGGATCGATCTGCGAGGGCCCTGGGGCACGCCTGGTGTATAAAAACGCTGCGACTCCCGGAGTGCGGTACGGTACGATCGAAACGGGTACGGGAAGAACGGGTACGAAGACCGACAGCTGTTCCTATCCATTTTGATTAGGGTTCGCTGTCGGCGTTGTCATGGACGTTGTCCATTCGAGTCACGAGGCCGCCTGCCCAACAGCGGCCGCTGTCGTTTTTGGGCATTATTTGTTGTTGGGCATTGTGCCCGTTTTTTCCGTACCTGTTTCGGGAGTTCAAGTCATTCGGCTACGCGTGTGGAGTTACTTTTTCATGGCGCCAACATCGCAGAGCGGATTTCGTTCGGAAAACAATTTGATAGGCCCGGATTGTCCTGGAGAGTTTCGTTCCAGATTTCGAAGTGAAGTTCGCGCGGATTTATTCTGGCCGGGAATGAAGAAAGACTACAACAAATCCACGTGAGATGCACTTCGTTTTTCGCTCGCCCTCTCGGGGTTCTGCACTGACAGAAATCCACGCGAAAATCCGCTGCAGCACGTCTGCAAGATCGGTGCACTGAGCTTTTCGCCATAGGGTGGCCTTTGGTCGCCTGGTCTTCGTGCGTGGGGGGGGGAGCGAGCCCGAGCGCGCCGGCGGCCACTGCCGCGCTCACGCGCAGGAGGGATCGGCGGGCCCCGCGCCAGAGGTGACCTCTCGCCCGGGGCCGCGCTCGCGAGCCGCCGACTCCGGTGTCCGAGCGCAGCCCTGACCTCTTACCACTCTCGCGGGAAGCGGCCTCCTCGTGCTTTTGTTTGAATGCTCTCTCTCTCTCTCTCGCTCTCTCGCTCTCGCTCTCTCTCTCTCTCTCTTTCTCTCTCTCTCTCTCTTTCTCTTTCTCTTTCTCTTTCTCTTTCTTTCTCTTTCTCTTTCTCTTTCTCTTTCTCTTTCTCTTTCCCTCGCCACAGCAGAAACATTCTACAGTAGTTTTCTGCATCGGGATGTGTACAGTCGACCCGCACGGTAAGGATGGGCAACCTTCCCAAGATGCCCTTGTATCCTCCCCTGCTCGATCCATCCTTGGCCGCTTTCGTTGGGCGCCCCGCTCGAAGAGCTTCGAAACGGCCTTCCGAGGCCCTTGCATCCTCATCGTGCGTCCTTACGACACGGGTCGACCATATTCGGGGGGGCGCTTCTCGGCCCCCTGTCGTTCGTTTCCTGACTCGAGGCCACGAGTCGCCGTACCTGGCTAGAGGGGGGTGCGCACGCCCGAAGGGCTCGATCCTTCGTAATCTACAGTGAGAGCGCGCTCCCGAGGCCACCATCCGTCATTGATTAGTGCAGACGTGCGCAACCAGCCGGCCAGCAAACAGCCCAAAGCAGTTGCCGATAGTTGAATCAGACAGCAACAAGCCAATCAGCCGAGCTGCCAGCCTGCCAGCCGACACGAAAACCAACCAGCCTACCAGCCCAGCGTGGCCACGCAAGCAATCCGAGCGGGGGGCTGGCGGCAAGGGCGAACCTGGCGTACTGTACAAGTGGTTGTGTCTTGTGAAGCGTGAGCACGGCGTAAGTTGCAACGGATTGTGGCTTTGGGAGCGCCAAGGCGTTGTGAGTTACAAGGGGAGTGACAAGGGACTGTGGCTTCGGAGACACACATTTCATTACATGTACAAGGATTCTTACCTCGGGGGTGCGAACACGTCTTAACCTACGAGGAATTGTGACATGGGTTGCTCAATGTAACCTGGTATGGATTGTGGCCCGGGGCGCGGGAGGAAGGCGTAATTAGCAAGGGATTTTTGCCTCGGGGGCGCGAGCGCGTCCTAATTTACTGAGGATTGTGGCTTCGTGAGCTCGAGCTTGGCGAGATTCATGAGGATTGTGGCCTCGGGAGCGCGAACCCGTAGTAATTTGCATGGGCTTGTAGCCGTAGCCTCGGGAGCGCGAGCGCGTCCAAACTTACGAAGGTTTGAAGCTTCGCGGCTCGAGCTTGGCGTAGTTTCTCGGGAGCGCGAGCCCGTCGTCTTTTTTCACGAGGGATTGAGATTTTGGGCGCGTGGGCATGGCTTAATTTACACGGGGTGGTGGTTTGGAAAGCGCCAGCCTGGCGTACTTTACGAGGACGTGTTGTTTCGGTGGCGCGGGCATGGCGTGACTTCGATAGATTCCTGCATGGGGAGCGCGCATGTTGTGAGTTTTTAGCGTCACATGGCACCCCAAGAGAAAATTCGGAGAACCCCGTTCCGGCGTGGTGAGCGGGCCCTCTTCGGCCCTTCGGGCTGCCCCTTCCTAGAGCGGGCGTCGATCACTGCAGCAGTGGAGCCAGAAAAATGAGGAAATCTCCAACCACAGCTCGGAACCGAAACTGGCGCAGGGAACTGGACAGCCTCCGCCTAGCAGCCTGTTGGCCCCCCAATGGGGGCACGTGTGTATACGTGTATGTGTATAGCTGCAGAAGTGCATTGGCGCTTCGCGCCAGGCACCTTGGTACTTGAAGTCTGGCAGGCAGGTGGAAGGACAGCAAGGTGAAACAGAAAAAATAAAGGTTCGCCCGACCGCCGCCCGACCAAGTCTACTCAGAGATGGTTTTCCTTCTGGGTGCGGCCTCTCAGGCTCCCCAGAGCGCGCTCAGAGTGCCCCAAGAGGCCCCCAAGACTGCCCAAGAGGCCCCCGAGACGCCCAAAGAGCGCTCGAAGACGCCGAAGATGACCCCAAGACGGCCCAAAAGGCCCCCAAGACAGCCCAAGAGGCCTCCAAGACGCCCCAAGAGCCTTCCAAGAGGCCTCCGAAGAGAGCCCCAAGAGGCCAAAATCGTTGATTTTCATTGGTTTTTTCGATGTTTTTTGTGTTCTGGCTTTTTCGGCTTCCGGACGCTCCAAGACGGCCCAAGAGGCCCCCAAGACCGCTCCAAGACGGCCCACGAAGCTCCCAAGACGGCGCCGAAACGACCCAAGAGAGCCCTCAAGACGGCCCAAGTGCCGCCCAAGACGGACCAAGAGGCCCCAAGACGGGCCCAAGAGGGACTCAGGAGGGATACCGAGAACTCAAAAATGGAGCCCTCCGTCCCAGAAGGCGCCCAGGAGGTCCCAAAGAGGCCCCAAGAGGCCTCCAAGAGGCCCCAAGATGTCGCCAAGAGGCCCCAGGAGACTCCCAGGAGGCCCAAAAGAAGCCCCAGAAGGCTTCAAACATGTCTCCCAGGCGCCCCCGAACGGCCTCTCAACAGACCCCAAGAGGCCCCCCAAAGAAGCATCTTGACGACGACTCTATTTCGCCCCATCGAGAGACGACCCCCAGGGAACTGCTTCACCATCAAAACTCCCCACGCAACGCGTCCGAACGACACCCGCCCCCAAGAGCGCAACATGGGCAACGAACACACAGACAAAAACCAGCGATGCCATATCACGGGCCGGCGGAATGAGCGAAGCGATTCAATAAAGGTTCGCCAGCGTGGACCCCAAACAGTCTGTTTCTAGCATTATATGTAGTGCAACCTATGTGGCACAATCTATGTTGTACATTCTATGTTGTGCAACCTACGTTGTGCATTCTATGTGGTGCATTATATGTGGTGCAATCTAGAGGGTTTAATACATGTAGTGCAATCTATGTTTTGACATTTATGTGGTGTAAGCCATGTTGCGCAACTCACGTGTTGCAATCTATGTTTTGAGCGACCTAAAAGCGCGCAGCAGGCGCGATTTCTGTTCGTGCAATCTATGTAGTGCACTTGATTTTACAAAAGAGTTGACAACTTCCATGCCCTTGCAAACATCCCACCCACCCACCCGCAACTTGGTTTGCAAAACCCATGCGCCGGCGAATGCGATGAGTGCTTGGCGCTGGCTTGTGCATCCCTGCGGCTGCGCCAGCCCGGGCACACACCGCGCAGCGGCCAGCTAGTTTGGTGCGACCGACGCGGCCGCGGTGGCGCTGACCGCTGGGCACATCCCAGCGGGCACTTCAGTGCGAGCAGGCGACTCGGGCGGGCGTGGTATCATGGCAGCGTCGACAAGGGTAGACACGATGATGCTAGTAGCGATGCTGGTGACGATGTTGACAGCGACGGCGGCACGGTCAGTGACGGCGCCGATGCTGATCACGCCGAAAACGATGACGGTGTCCTCGCGTCTGTGATGAAGTCTGCGGAAGGAGGTCGACATGCGCGCGCGGCCAACGCGCGAGTGTGGCCGCGTGGTTTTGTTTGACACGGATCGTGCCCCCCCAGCACGCGCGCAAGGGCGTTCGAATGATTTCGGCATGCGGCGCGAGAGTTTCGTTTGGCAAAATTCCATGCGCATGTTGAACAACCAATGGTTCGAGCGCAATTTTTTTGACAACTGATGTTGCGAAACCATATGTCTTGATTTGATATAGGGACGTTCGGTTTTGAAAACATTGCGAAACCTACGTTTTTTTTTTTTTTTTTTTTTTTTTTTTTTTTTTTTTTTTTTTTTTTGGTTATATATATATATATATATATATATATATATATATATATATGAAAAAAAACAGGATTTCGGGGCATGCGCGCGCGACGACGCGCGCATGCATGTCATTCCGTATTTTGTTTGTTTGTTTGTTTGTTTGTTTGTTTGTTTGTTTTTTGCACAAAGGATTCTCGCGACAACACACGCGCAAGGGCGCTCGAACGATTTCGACATTCGCGCGCGCGAAGCCCGTTTGATAGAGTTTTAGAATTATTGAAATGTTGAAAACCAATTTTTTTGTGTAAGAATTCGCAAGAGCGCACGTGCTTTTTTTTGGATAGCGAACAACCGATAATATGTATATGTGTATAACTATGCATACAGAGGAATACATTATACAACATATTATTGACAACTGTTGATTTGTAAACGAGTGTGCGCGCATAACTTTCTTAAAGAGCATGGCGGGGGGTGTCGATACCGGCTGGGTTGGGATGGTACGAGTTTCTATTTAGGATGGACGATGGGGCAGAATCGTATGTAAAATTACAAAAAAGGGGAACGGATAATCCGGGGGGGGGGTATAATCTCATTCCTTTTACGAAGGAGAATCCAGCGGCGGCGACGAGGCGGGGACGGAGCGGCGACGGCGACAACATAGCCGCCAGACCAGCCACACGGCCCAGACGACGGGTGGCGACGGCGGCGACGAGGCGGCGACGGAGACAACATAGCCGCCAGACCGGCCACACGACCCAGTTCCTCAGAGGAGAAGCGAAAACCCCTAAATTCAAGTGTTTTTTTTTTTTTTTTTTTTTTTTTTTTTCGGCATTGTCGTTTTAATCTGTGATTCATTATCTTTCCCTCACATCTCCTCTTCCTCATTCTCGCCTTACCCTGCGAATTCTTCCCCATCCTCCTCGGCTCTTTTGGCGGAGGCTCCTCCTTGGATAGCCTTTCGGGGGCCGCACAACAGTTTTTATGGGCTTCTTGGGGACTTTTGGAGGCCTCCTGAGCGTTTTCCGGGGGCGTCTGAGGGCTTTCTCGGGACACCCTGCTTCCAACCGCGGTCTCCCTGAACGACCGGGTCGCGATAGGAATGGTTCGGGGGGCGTTTTAGGGCCATCTTGGGCCGTCATGGGGTTTTCTTCGGGCCATCTTGGGGCCCTGTTAGGCCGTCTTGGGGCTCCTGGGGTAGTTTTTGGGAGATGTTCGGGCTTTCTGGGCGTCTCGGACGCCCGGAAAACCGAAGAACAGAGCATTCCCCATGCAAAAACCATTGGGAAATCAATCATTTTCTCTGTTTCGAAAGCCTCTTGGGGGTCTTCTCTGGGTTGTTTTCGAGCGTGTGGTGGGTGCCTGAGGCCCCTTGGGGCTCTCGCCATGCCGTTCGGCCGCCCTCCTGACCGATTTGGGCTCGTTGGCTGGGCCCAGTTGGGGCGTCCAGGAGCCCCAGAAAGTCTGGGGGACCTTCACGAGCGTCCACGGGGGTCGCCACGGCCACGGATCCGTTTTTTTGGGGGGGGTCCGTTTTTGGGGGGTTCCCCCCCCCTTCCCGGGTTATAGAAATATAGAAACGGAATACGTACGCATGCACACGCGGCTGTCTTTTTCATGGTTTTGTTATTGTTATGCTTGTTTTTTTGGATTCTCTTTCCCCCCCTGCTCCTCCTGCTCCTCCTGCTCCTCCTGCTCCTCCTGCTGCCCGCTCCGCTGCTCCATTCCTGCCGCTCCCGCTCCTCCCGCTCCTGCGGCCCCCCCCCGCTGCTCCTCCCCCGCCTCTCCTGCTCCTCGCGCTCCTCCTCCTCCGTGCTGCCGCTCCTCGGAGGCCCCGCTGCCGCGGGCACCGCCGGCGCGGAGGGCCACGCGGCGCCGCCCCCTCTGCTCCGCCCGCTCCTGGCACCGCACGGCAGCCCCGTCCCCTCCCGGCCCTGGCGCCGCCCGGGGTCCGCGCCGACCCGCCTCGGCCCGCCCCCGACGCAGACGACGCCACGACGCCGACGACGGCGGCGCGCGGGATGCGCGCGGCCGCCGCGGCCGCGGCGGGGCCGGCGGGAGGGCCCCCCCATCCGAGCAAGGATCGGTCCGCGGCGGCCCGAGGCTGCGAACGAGCCCGCCTCCCGAAAGTTGCGGCCCCAGACGTTCAGCGCCGAGGTTTTTTCGAGGCGCGAGCCCCCGACCTCTCCGACCACTTCCCGGGGCCAGTCTGCCATCGAGAGCCGTCTTCTGCCGGCCCCGAGGCCCGGCAAGGGCCCGAGGGGCCGAAGATGGGGGACAATTTCCGTCTCGTTTTTTTTGGTTGCTTCTCTCTCTCTCTCTCTTTTTTTGTTTTGTTTTTTTGTTTGTTTGCTGTTTTTTTTGTTTTTTCGATCCTGGGATTTCCTGGACTCGAACACAACTGCGACGCTAGGATCTCGAGGGGACGCCCCCGTTCCCCCCCCCACTTGGGGTTCTTCTCCACTCCTTCCATATCCACCGAAGCCTCCCTGAAGAAGTACCTCCCATGTTCGATTCCCCAGACAGTGCTTGCACTTCGGGGTTCATGTGGCCGCCGTCGCCGCCTCGCCGCCGCCCGTCGCCGCCCGTCGCCTGGCCCTGCGGGCCGCTCTGGCCGCCACGTCGCCGCCGTGGCCGCCTCGTCGCCGGCCTTCGCCGTCCCGCCTGGGCCTGCGGGCCGCTCTGGCCGCCGTGTGGCCGCCGTCGCCGCCTCGCCGCCGCCTCGTCGTCTCGTCGCCGCCCGCTCTGCATCGCTTCCCACTGTTTTGCGTTGCTTGGCATTGCTTGGCATTGCTTTGCTTGGCACTGTTCTGCAGCTCATCACATTGCTCTGCATGGCTTTGCGTTGCTCTGCGTTGCATAGCATTGCTTTGCGTCGTTGTGTTGCACTGCTTTGCGATCGCATTGCGTTGCGCTGCTTTGCTGTCAAGTTGTCTTTCTTGCCGAAACTAATATTTTTTGGCGACGGGGCCGTTTCAAAATGCCCATGTTGCAAACTTTCGTATTCGGCCATCTGAAATTTGGCGACGGCGCCAGTGGCAAATCACATCGTGACTTCGGCACACCATCGACATTTGGCGCGGAAGTTGCTTGATAATTCCCCACCAGCGTTCCTTTGCATAGTTTAGCATTCGTGTGCACCGTTTTGCATCGTTTTGCATCGTTTTGCAATGCTTCACATTGCTGTGCATTGCTTTGCATTGCTTTGCGCTGCTTTGCATTGCATTGCATTGCGTTGCTCTGCGTGGCTTTGCACCACCTAGATTGCACCACATGGACTGCACCACCTAGATTACGCTAAATTGAGTGCACCACCTGGATTGCAATGCATAGACTCTAAGAAATCACTGTATGGGGTCCCGGCTGGCTAACAGTTTGTTAGTTTTCTTTGTTTTCTTTTGTATGAAAGTCTTCCAGGACCAAAACGTCTTGAAAACCCAGACGTTTGGCGTCTCGATTTTTACACGCGCCCCCGACCTCTCGACCACTTCCCTGGGATTAGCTTTTCGTCCCGAGTCGTTTTTTTTCTGACGGTCCCGAGGTCCTGCGAGGGCCCCTGGAGGCAGAAACCAAAGAAACATTGCCGTCTCGACTTTTGCGAGACGCCGAATGTCTGGGAAGTCTCTCGCCTGCACCTTCCAGCGGCTTCCCAGCCGGCGGCGGCCTGAGGTGGCCTGGTACGTGGCCTCCGACACCGCCGAGGTGGAGGCCGTGCCCTCGGCCGCGCCCGGCCCGGCGGCTCTTGCGGAACCGGACTTCCGGCGGTGTTCGTTGGTCAGGGGCAGGGACAGGGGGGGATAGGCAAAGGGGGGGCCTCCAATCGCCCATTGATCGACGATAGGGGCCCGATAGCCCCACCCGGCCCAGAAAGGTGTGGATTTGCTATCGGGGGTCTATCGCCGATCTATCGGCGATATACCGCTGACTCCAGGTCGATGCGTCCCCCCAATGCCAGTCCCCCTACATCGTTGCCCCTCAGTTGGTTGTGGCTCCGGTGCAGTCGCAGGGGTTCGTTTGGGGGGTCGCTCCTGCTTTCCCCTTGCATTCGTTCGTTCCCTCAGAGGAGGAGAAGGTACTGATACCGCAACTCTTCGCCCATTTTCCTTTTTTTTTTTTCGGTTTCTGGGAAGCCCGCGTCGCCGCCGCTGGATTCGCCTCGAAGTCCTTGTCAGAACGCACCCCGGGAGGTCCGGGGAGTAGCGGTATCGGTACCTTTTGGTTTCTCAATTCCCCCTTCTCTTCCCTCTCTCCCTTCCTTCCTCCCTCCCTGACGCAACAGTCATGTTGATTTGCAGTATTGAAATCCCAGGAATGGTGTTCTGGCAGGGTTTCGGATTGACAGACGGTTCCAATGAGGCACTTCCTGCAACTGAGATAATTTGTTGTGGAGCCCTATGAAGAGGGAGCTTGGAGGGAGGGTTTATTGCAACATCGTTGAGGCTTCTTGGCTTTTGCACTGGTCCTCATCCTCCTCTCCCTCGGCTGGCCGGTCGGTTGGTCGGATACCGACGATATCAGATCCACCAGGGGGCTGCCGAACCCGAGGCAAAAAAAGACAGCGCGGTGACGAGGACCCCAGAGACCCCCGACGCAGGACGGACCCCAGGCAGGCGCACCAACCCGAGAGGGGAGGCGCAGACGAGAGGAGAGGCGGAGAGCAGGAGGCCACAGGCAAGTGTGCCTCTTGCCCTCGGCCCTGATCGGCACGACGCGCTGCTGGGGCTCGAGAGCTCGGCGAGCATGCCCTGGGTCGTCGCCGGACTGGCGCCCTCGCGCTCCGCGCCACCGCTGCCAGTCGTGACTATAGAGGTGTACAGTCAATCCGCACAGTAGGGATGGGCAGCCTTCCCAGGGGTGCCCTGGCATCCCTGCCCCTTGGGCCCATCCTCAGCGACTTTCGCTGGCCAGCCTCGCTCGAAGCACGCTCGCGTGGGCCTCCAGGGCCCCTCGCACCCTCACCGCGCCTCCTGATCACACGGGTTGGCCGCAGCCGACGTCCGAACTCCTGCGCGCGACGCTGGGGGGCCGGCGGCGCGCAGGCCCAGGGCCCCGCCCGCCCGCCAGGGGGGCGCCCCCCGCACGGCAGGGCGCCCACCCCGGGGCCGCCGCC
>CAUYUJ010019302.1:0-25000 GCA_963575745.1 Prorocentrum cordatum | reverse complement strand
CATAATGACGCCGCCATCGTGCACTTGGACCGGAGCCCCATGGCCGTCGCCGTGCACGGTCTCACGGACACCTGGGCCCAGTGGTTGACCATCGCGAGCGCCGAGGCGTGGGCGCGGTGCATGTGCGCATGCTGGCCAGAGATGGAGAGGAATTCCGGAGAGGCAGGGTTCCTTTTCTTCCTCTTCTTCTTCTTCTTCTTCTTCTTTTTCTTCTTCTTCTTTTGTTTATTCGTATTCTTATTCCTTCCCGAAGCAGGGGGATGGTGCCAATGAGGAGGCTTAGCTTGCCGTGGATGATAGCTATGAGGTGTCAGACTATGAAGGTCAGGGACGTGGTGCAATTCGATTCTTCGGGCGGGTTGCAACCAGCTGAGAGATGTGTTATGCGATATATATATATATATAGATAAAGAGAGTGTGTGTGTGTGTTTGTGAGGGGGGACAGAGAAAGTAAGAGAGAGGGAGAGAGAGATAAAGAGATAGTGAGAGAGAGAGAGAGAGAGAGAGAGAAAGAGAAGGAGAGAGAGGGAGAGGGAGAGAGGGAGAGAGAGAGAGAGAGAGAAAGATTGGTCTCGACGCGTTTGTCTCCAGATCTTGGCGCTCAATATTCTTGAGATTCGAGTCTGAGGCAACACACTGGCGGTTACGTGTTTTCAACTGGTCCCGCTTTTGCGGGATGGATTGCTGCTTTCGACCCCACAGTAATCGTGTCATACATTCTTGCTTGTCTTGGAAAGTGCGCGCGCGTGTGTGTGTGTGTGTGTGTGTTCGTGTCGCGTTGACGCGGTTGCGACCACAGTGCGGGCGTTCAAGGTTGAACGCCGCGAGTGGCCCGCATTCGGACGACATCGGACGATCTGCGATATGGGGAAGCGGCAATCTCTCAAGGTTGAGCGATTCACGCGGCGTCAGGATTTCAAAGCCGACGTTCCCAGGTCGGGATGGGTACATCCCCGCCGCCAGGGGAACGATCTTCCTGGACCTAGGCAGGCGGTGGATCTTGGGCGGAAAACATAGCCATATCCGCAGCATCGCGGGTCGGGCCCCCTTGGCCTCGGTTTCGCGGATGTGGCGTCTTTGTTTCGCGAACCCCGCGCGGAATGTACCCGTTCGACCGCGTATATGCGGGATCGAGCCCCGGAATCCAGACAGCGAGGACGCGGATACGGATATGTTCGCCGCCCGCGTGCGGATGCTGGCATATTCGGGCCTCCTGGGGCCCGAAGAGATCCATATCCACCGCCCCCTGGGGTTCTGGGACGTCCCCGCCCCTCCCCCCAGGCGGTGGAGTGTGCATACATTCAGGCCTCGCGGACGTCCCCCCGTGACGCGGGCCCGTCCCGAGAAGAGTTCCGACAGTTGGTGGATCTCCCGCGGCGACGGCGGGGGGGACAGGCGGTGGTCCTTAGCACCAGCAACTTCGGCGTCACGGCGGCGGAGGCGCGCCAACCCCTTCCCGCCCTCCCTCCCGCCCTCCCTCCCTCCCGCCTCTTTCCCTTCCTCCTCCCTTCCATCCATCCGTCCTCCCTCCCTCCCTCCCTTCCCTCCCCTCCCTCCCATCCCCTCCCCTCCCTTACACCCCCCCCTCCTCCTCCTCCTCCTCCTCCGCCGCCTCCTCCTCCTGACTGACCTCCTGAGGGAGGTCTTCAGGTGAGTTCGTGGACCCTCAGGTGCGGGTCCGTGGGGCGTCGGCGCAACAGGCTGGCTGGCTCGTGGGCGCAACAAATTGGAACCACCCAAGGTAGGCAGTTACAGCTGTCTACTACACCCTTCGCATTTTTCTAGCCCCAGATTGTGCCAACCATGCACGTGATGACGTATGAGGCTTTGCTACTGCTTATCAGGATTCGGGCGCGTGCTTCGTGCCCACATTTTATTTAAGTGATCCTCTGGTGCGCTCGCTGCGCACCACGGTCCAGCCGCACCACACCAGCATATCCTCACGTTTCTCCCCCCACCTGCTGTCTCCCCTACCCCGCATCATCCGATCCTCAGTTGCTGGAAACACAGCATCGTTGAAGGGGACTGGTGAGGGAGGAATGAATCTTTATAAAGAGACGAGTTGGTACATCTCCGAACTGCCGAAGGGCTGAGACAGCAGATATGTTGCCAATGGGTTCACGCGGCCTTGCAGGGTGCCCAAATGCATTCCCACGCTGGAGCCGCAGTGTCTAGGCCACGCCACGGCGCCCACACTCTCTTGATTCGTTGACTCAGCCCGTGCGGCCTGCACCCAGATGGCCCCAGGCCATCTGCTACATCGGACCTGCCGTGCCGTCTTGGAGGCCATCTTGGCCGTCATGGAGGCCTCTTGGGCCTTCTTGGGCCCCCCTCTGGGCCGTCTTGGGGGCTTCTTGGGCCGTCCTGGGGCCATCTTGGAGGCTTCTTGGGCGCTCTGGGGACGATCTTGGGGGCCTCTTGGGCGGTCTTGGGCCGTCGGAAGGCCGAAAAGAAGCAAACGCCCAAATCCTGCAACAAAAACCCAAGTAGAATCAGTGATTTTGGTTTCCTCGGGCTCTCCTGGAGGACCTCTTGGAGGCCTCTTGGGCCGTCATGGAGGCCTCTTGGGGACCTTTTGGACCGTCTTGGGCCGTCTTGGAGGCTTCTTGGGCAGACTTGGAGGCATCTTGGACCCTCTCGGGCCGTCTTGGAGACCATCCTGTACAATCTTGGGCGAACCTGGAGGTCATCTTGGCCGTCTCGGAGGCCATCTTGGGCCATCTTGGCCATCATGGAGGCGATTTGGGCAACCACCCGGGCATCGCCCGGAACTTTCCGTGTGGCCGGCGCAAGGAGCCGAAGCTCCCAGGGAAGTTCTTTTGGGAAAAGGACCAACATTGAACAGTATATGATTCAGCACGCCAGGCACTTCTGTGACAAGCGCAGGGGGCAGCGGATCATCTGGTGGCCCACGGCCCATCCCGCCGCCCTGCCTTGGTATGATACTGTCGAGGACCTTCTGGGAACACTCTTGGAGCTGTCTCTGGGCTCCCTTGGAGGCTTCTTGGAGTTGTCTCCGGGCTTTCTGCGAGTCCCGAGAGGCTTGAAGAGTGGCCCCAATGTGGCACGAAGAGGCTCTAAAAAGCGTAAGGGGGTCCCATGAGGGCTCCCGAAACAGCCCGCAACAGTGTCACACCAGATGTTCCTGGTATGACACTGTTGAGGGCTTGCTTGGAATTCTGTGGGGGCCCTCTGGGGGCTCTATTATCGAAGACGCCTACGGCGAATCACCGCCGCCGACTTTTGGGGAAGCGCCTATGTGGCCGAGAGTTGGGCTAGAGCATGGCCAAGCTGTCGGACCATGAGTTCCCCGAATCGGTCTGGAAAGCTTTCGGGGAACACGTGGGGGAGAATGAACATGAACATGAAGAGGAAGAGGAAGAGGAAGAGAGGATGAGGCTCCTTGGGGGTCTCTTGGGGCACCCTTGAGGCCTGCTGTGAGCTTCTTGGGGCCTCGTCGGGGTCTCCTTGGGCCTGCTGGAGGCCTTCGGAGGCTTCTTTGGGCACCTCTCTGAACCGACTCGGGGCCCTCTTGGGGTGCTTCGTGGCCGTCGTGGAGGCCATCTCGGGCCCCGGGCCTCGGGCGATGAGAGCGAGGAGGAGGAGGAGGAGGAGGAGGAGGAGGAGGAGGAGGAGGAGGAGGAGGAGGAGGAGGGGGAGGAGGGTAATCAGAGTGAGGGAGAGGAGGAGGAGGAGGAGGAGGAGGGAAGACATAAGAGGCCTCTCGAGAACCTCTGGAGCACTCTTGGGGCCTCCTGGGTGCTCCTTGGGTGCCTCTTGGAGGTCTCTTGGAGGCCTCCTTGGGCCTCTTGGGGGCGGCCGTTGTGCAATTTTCCTTTGTCTTGGGCGCTCCTGACTCGTCTGACGCCGTCGGAAGCCGTCTTTGGGGCCTCCCTTGGCCGAGGTGGGGCCTTCTTAGCGCGCTTCAGGGCCGTCTTGGAGGCCATCTTGAGCGCCTTGGAGGTCTCCTGGGCCGTCTTGGGGCCCTCCTGGGGCCGTATTGGGGACCTCTTGGGCCGTCAGGGAGCCATCTTGGAGGCCTCTTGGACGCTCTTGGGGACATCTTGGGAGCCTCTTGGGCTGTCTTGGGCCATTGGAAAGCCGAAAATGAGCAAACGCCTGAATCCCTCAAGAACCCATTGAAAATCAATGATTTGTACCTATTCGGGCCTCCTTGGAGGTCCCTCTTGGAGGTCTCTTCGGCGGTCTTGGGGGCCTCTTGGGCCATATTGGGCCATCTTGAGGCCATCTTTGGCCATCTTGGGGGCATCTTGGGCCGTCTTGGAAACATCTTGGAGCCATCTTGGGGCCATCTTCTTCGTCTTGGGCGAACTTGGAGGCCATCTCGGGACATCTTGGCCGTCTTGGAAGCGGCGTTGTTCAGATTTCCGGTCGTCTTGGACCCGAAGGCGGGACGCGCCGAAGCCTCAGGGGGGGTTCTTTTGGAAAAAGAGCCAAAACCAAAACCGAAAGGGTTCAGCACGCTGGGCACCCCTGTGATGAATCAACAGGGGGCGGCGGATCGAAGACGCCTACGGCGAACTACCGCCGCCCCCTGCCCTTTTGGAAGCGCCTCTGTGGCCGACAGCTGGGTCAGAGCTTGGCCAAGCTATCGGGCCAGTTGTTCCCCGAGTCGGTTTGGAAAGACTTCGGGGAACGTGTGGGGGAGCAAGAAGAGGAGGAGGGGGAGGATGAGGAACAAAAAAGAAGAGGAGGAGGAGGAGGAGGAGGAGGAGGAGGAGGAGGAGGAGGAGGAGGAGGAGGAGGAGGAGGAAGAGGAGGAGGCCTCTTGGGCGCCTCTTGGGGCACTCTTGGGGCCTCCTGGGAGCTTCCTGGCGTCCTCTTGGAGGGTTTTTGGGGGCCTCTGGGGGCTTCTTGGGGGCCTCTTTGGCCGTCTTAGGGCGCTCCTGACTCGTCTGACGCCGTCGGAAGCCGTCTTGGGGGCCTGTTTGGGTCGTCTTGGGGCCCTCTTGGGGCATGTCAGGGGTTCTTGGAGGCCATCTTGGGCGTCTTGGACGCCTCTTGGGTCGTTTTGGGGCCCTCTTGGGGCCGTCTTGGGGGCCTTTAGGGCCGTCATGGGGCCATCTTGGAGGCCTCTTGGGCGATCTTGGGGGCCTCTTGCGCCGTCTTGAGCCGTCGGAATGCCGAAAAGAAGCAAATGCCAACATCCTTCGACAACCTATTGGAAAATCAATGACTTTGGCCTCTTCGTGCCGTCCTGGAAGACCTCCTGGACGCCTTTTGGGCCGTCTTGGAGGCCTCTTGGGGGCCTCTTGGGCCGTCTTGGGTCATCTTGAGACCATCTCAGACCGTCTTGAGTGCATCTCGGGCAGTCTTGGAGGCATCTTGGGGCCATCTTAGCCGTCTTGGCAGCCATTTTGGCCGTCTTCGAAGCCTCTTGGGCCGTCTTGGGCCGTCATGGGGCCATCTTGGAGGCCTCGTGGGCGATCTTGGGGGCCTCTTGGGCTGTCTTGAGCCGTCGGGAAGCCGAGAAGAAGCGAATGCCAAAATCCTTTAAAAACCAATTGGAAAATCAATGATTTTGGCCTCTTCGGGCCCTCCTGGAGGACCTCTTGGAGGCCTCTTGGGCCGTCTTGGGGGCCTCTTGGGGGCCTCTTGGGGGCCTCTTGGGCCGTCTCAGGCCATCTGGAGGCCATCTTGGGGCCGTCTTGGGTGCATCTCGGGCCGTCTTGGAGGCATCTTGGGGCCATCTTAGCTGTCGTGGAGGCCATCTTGGGCGTCTTGGAGGCCTCGTGGGCCGTCTTGGGGCCCTCTTGGGGCCGTCTTGGGGGCCTCTTGGGCCGTCATGGGGCCATCTTGGAGGCCTCGTGGGCGATCTTGGGGCGATCTTGGGGGCCTCTTGGGCTGTCTTGAGCCGTCGGAATGCCGAGAAGAAACACATGCCACAATTCTTTAAAAAACCTATTGGAAAATCAATGATTTTTGCGTCTTCGGGCCCTCCTTGAGGACCTCTTGGAGGCCTCTTGGGCCGTCTGGGGCCGTCTTGGAGGCTTCTTGGGCGAACTTGGAGGTATCTTGGACTCTCTTGGGCCGTCCGGCCGTCTTGGATCATCTTGGGCGGACTTGGAGGCCATCTTGGACCATCTTGGAGGCCATCTCGGGCCAACGTGGCCATCTTGGAGGCCATCTTGAGCCGTCTTGGAGGACAAATTGTTGAGCCCCCTTCCAGGACCAACAGGGGGCGGCGGGTCGAAGACGCCTACGGCGAATCACCGCCGCCCCCTGCCTTTTTGGAAGCGCCTATGTGGCCGAACGTTGAGGCCATACCTGCCAAGCTATCCGACCATGTGTTCCCCGAATCGGTTTGGAAAGCCTTCGGGGAACACGTGGGCATCTTGAAGGTCATCTTGGCCGCCTGGGGGCCAGTTTGACCCTTTCGGGCCTTCTTGGAGGACATCTTGGAGGGCTCTTGGGCCGTCTTGGAGGCCATCTCGAGCGTCTTGGAGGCCTCTTGGGCCGTCTTGGGGGCCTCTTGGGGCCGTCTTGGGCCTCTTGGGCGATCTTTGGGGGCACTTGGGCCGTCTCGGGCGTGGGAGCCGAAAAAAAGCAAATGCCGCAATCCTTCAAAAACTCATGGTGAATCGATGATTTTGATCTTTTTGGGATTTCCTGGAGGCCCTCTTGGAGGCCTCTTGGGCCGTCTTGGGCCATCTTAGTGCCATCTTCGGCCGTCTTGGTGGGCCCCTGGCCCGTCCGACGCCGTCCGAAGCCGTTTGGGGGGCCTCTCTGAGCCGACTTGGGGCCCTCTTGGAATGCTCCAGGGCCGTCTTGGACGCCATCTTGGGCGTCTCAATAGCCTCTTGGGCAGACTTGGGGGCCTCTTGGGGCCGTCCTGGGGCCGTCTTGGAGGCATCTTGGGCGACCTTTGGGCGATCTTTGGGGGCTCGTGGGCCGTATCGGGTCCGGAAGGCCGAGAAGAAGCAAATGTCAAAATCTTTCAAGCACCTATGGGAAATCAATGTTGTTGGCCTTCTCGGGCCTTCCTGGAGGCCCTCCTGGAGGCCTCTTGGGCCGTCTTGGGCCAGCTTCGAGCCAACTTCGGCCACCTTGGTGGGCTCCCGGCCCGTCTGACGCCGTCGGAAGCCGTTCGGGGGGCCTTTCTGGGCCGACTTGGGGCCCTCTTGGGGTGCTCCAGGGCTGTCTTAGAGGCGATCTTGGGCGTCTTGGAGGCCTCGTAGGCCGTCTTGGGGCCCTCTTGGGGCCGTTTTGGGGGCCTCTTGGGCCGTCATGGGGCCATCTTGGAGGCCTCGTGGGCGATCTTGGGGCGATCTTGGGGGCCTCTTGGGCCGTCGGAAAGCCGAGAAGAAGCGAATGCCAACATCCTTCAAAAACCTACAGGAAAATCAATGACTTTGGCCTCTTCGGGCCCTCCTGGAGGACCTCTTGGAGGCCTCTTGGGCCGTCTTGGAGGCCTCTGGGGGGCCTCTTGGGCTGTCTTGGACTCTCTTGGGCCCACCTGGAGGCCATCGCTGGCCATCTTGGAGGCCACCTCGGGCCAGCGTGGCCATCATGGAGGCCATCCTGAGCCGTCTTGGAGGAAGCATTGTGCAGTTGAGGTCCTTTCCGGGTGGCCGGCGGGACGGGCCGAAGCCCCCGGGGGAGTTCTTTTGGAAAAAGAGCCAGAACCCCAAACCGAGACAGTGCCGGCGGGCCGCCGGGAAGCGGCACGCACGGCGCTGCCGCAGAGGGGCTCCGAACGGAGAGATAGAACTGGCGGGTGGGAGGAACGGGGCCCCCTCGCGCGATCAGTGCTTCTCGGGATCTCTTCGGAGTGCTGCAGGGGGCCTCTGGAGGCTGTTTGGAGGCCGCTTGGGAGCCTCTTGGGAGCGTCTAGGGGCTTCCTGGGGGCCTCTTCGGGGGCTCTTGGGGCCTCCTGGGTGCCTCTCTGTAGCCTCTTACTGTGGCCTCCAGAGAGCCTCTTGGGGCGGTGAGCTCGAAATGTCGGTTCGTGTTCGTCCTCTGGGGCCTCTCTTGGGGCGATCTTGGGGCCGTCTTGGGCTGTCTTGGAGGCCTCTTGGGCCGTCTCGGCGCCCTCTTGACGGCCTCGTAGGACGTCTTGGACCGATTTGGGGCCTCTTGGGCTGTCTTGGAGCGTTTCCTCTTGGGGTCCCCTTGGGAGTGATCTTGGAGGCCTCTTGGGGCGTCTTGGAGGCGTCTTGGACCGTCTGGAGGCCATCTTGGGCGTCGATGAGCAATCTCTGGGCGACTCTGGGCCCTCTGGGGCCCCTCTTGGAGTATCTTGGACCTGATCTGCCAAGGGAGGGCCAAGTTTGTTCGAAGGCGGCCCGAAAAGGGAGCAATCTTTGGGCGACTCTGGGCCCTCTGGGGCCCCTCTTGGAGTATCTTGGACCTGATCTGCCAAGGCAGGGCCAAGTTTGTTCGAAGGCGGCCCGAAAAGGGAGCAATCTCTGGGCGACTCTGGGCGACTCTGGGCCCTCTGGGGGCCCCTCCTGGCGTATCCTGGACCTGATCTGCCACAGGAGGGCCGAATTGGTTCGGGGGCGGCCCGAACATGGGCGGGGGGGGGGAACCCCATTCCGGCCCGGGGCCTCCCGCCGGGCGCGTCCCCAGGACCCCCCCCTTCGGCGTGGGCCCGGGGCCTCCCCCCCGGGTGGGGCAGGGATCAAAAAGGAAGGGGGTTCCCGACTCACTGGTAGGGGGCCACATGCGAACCCTACCCCTGCCCCCCACGATTTCTGAGGGGGAGGGTGGGGTTCACTCCGCTCGGGAGCTCCCGAGCGGAGGGAACCCCACCCTCCCCCTCAGAAATCGTGGGGGGTAGGGGTAGGGTTCGCATGTGGCCCCCGAACTTGCAACTCCGATCATGACCTGGCTCTGTTCGCCTCGAGTTGACGAGCGTGGCGCGCCGCAGAGGGCCTCGGGAGAGTCTCCGGGAATGGCAGAGCAAGTCAAACGAAAGATCGCCTCTTAGAAGCACCCGGGGAGGACGGACCCCGAAGTCCTCCGCACTCACGCCGACAGGGTCGGCGGATTTTTAGAATTCTTGCAGGGGGCCCACCAGAAGCCTCTGAATCATTTCTAGATGGCTCCCGCCCAGGCTCCCCAGAACCCTCCCTGCTCTCTCTCTCTCTCCGCCTCCTCCGTTCTTTTCCTTCTCCATACCCTCCTCCTCCGCCTCCTCTCCAAGCTCGCTGCGTGCGGGCCTGGCCGGTGCTGCCTGGTGCGGAGCGCGGTGGAGGGCCTTGCAATTACCTCGTTGAGTTTTGGATGGGGACCTCCTCAGAGTCCAAAGTGGAGTCACGAGGCCAGCCCTGCTTGTCTGGCCGAACTTCAGAGGACCCCATGAGCTCATTCATTCATTCATTCATTCATTCATTCATTCATTCATTCATTCATTCATTCATTCATTCATTCCCACTCTTTTCCCCTCTCCTCCTCCCTTCCCCCTCTCCCTCCCTCTCACCGCCGCCGCCGCCGCCGCCGTGCCCGTCGCCGTCGCCACCGTCGCCGTCGCCAGGGCAGAATGACAATCTCAGAGCCCTTGCGGTTGAGGTCGACGCCGACCCTGCCGAGCAGATCGCTGCCTTCGCCGCCGTGGCGGGCCCTTCTTCGTCGCCGTGGCAGGCCCCTCGTTGCTGCCGTGGCGGCCCCCTCGTCGTTGCCGTGGCGGCCCCCTCGTCGCCGCCGTGGCGGCCCTCGGCGCCGCCGTCGTGCCGCGGCCTGCCTCTTTGACAAAAGCCGCGGGCAGCCCGCCCCCCTCGCCTGCAGGCCGGGCGCGTGCGGCACGCCTTCCTCGGCACCGGCGGCTGCCTTCCGGCCGACGTCACCGCGGTGTGACGGGTGCGCGCCGCCGCGCGCGCGCGCGCGCGGGGGGGGGGTCGCGGGGCCGCGGTCCGAGGAGGGCTCGCCCCGCGGCGGCGACAACGGGAAAGCGATCTGTGGTCTCAGTGGGAGGAGTCCTGCGTGCGCAGGCAGGGGCAGGCTGATCTGATCGAGTGAGTCGGCCGGCCGGCTTCTCCTCACTTCTGCCTCCGCCGAGGCGCCGCCGCCTAGCCCACCGTAGGGCCGTCGCGTGGGGCGAGTAGGCGCCGTGTCCGTGTCCGTGTTCGTGTCCGCAGCGGCGACGACCCCGAGATCCCCCGAGATCCTGGCATCATTCCCCAATCAGAGCTTGCCTCTGTAGGGGTCCTAGCGGATTCATATGGTTAGGTTCGGTTTGTCGCCGATTTTCGCTGCACGCCCGGGTGCCCGGGCGTGCCCAGGGGTGCCCGGGGGTGCCCGGGGGTGCCCTATAGCCCTACAGCCCTAAGCCCTATAGCCCTATAGCCCTATAGCCCTATAGCCCAATAGCCCTATAGCCCTACAACTCTATAGCCCTATAGCTCTATAGCTCAATAGCCCTATAGCCCTATAGCCCCCTAGCCCTATAGCCCTGATTGGGTTTTTCTCCGGTATCATTTTTTTTGTTGTTGTTTTTTTTGTTTCTTCTGTTTTTGCACGTTGGGCGTCCTCGCCCAGGTTCGGGCCCCTGTGGGCCGTCGCTGACTGGTTTGTCTCGACGGGGTCTAGGGCTCCGAATGCGATCTCCATCGCTGTTGTATTTCTCGCGACGTCGGATCTCAGGGCACGGCGGCGGCGACGAGGCGGCGAAGACTCTCCTCGGAGGTTTCTCTGCCGTCTCTGGGGGCTTTTCGGAGTGGTCCGCGAGCGCTTTGGTCAGTCGTTTTGCTTTCTGCGTTTTGTTCCCAACTCTACTTTGGATTGGGTATTTGTTTTTCGAAAACATCGCTGCGGTTTTCTTCCTCTTTCTCCTCGTCCCCGACTCCTACCATCCTCCTGCCTTCTACCTCCCTCCTCCTCACTGCCGCCTCCTGCCTCTGCTATTTCCCGTCGCCTCCATGCTTCCTCTTCGCCCTCTCTTCGATTCCTCTTCTCTTCCTCTTCGCTTCCGCTTCGCTTCTTCCTTGCTTCCCTTCCCTGCGAGCTGCCAGCTGCACAACTGTCGGTACTCTCTTGGGCTCCCGGGAGATCCAGCGGAGTGACGCGCGCTGCGCAGATCCCAACAAATTTGTTCCCCTCCCCGGGCGCTGCCAACTGCCCAGCTGTCGCTAATTTCGCGAGCTACTGGGAGGTCCAGCGGAGTGGCCCGCTACGCAGAACCAAGCTATCACTTCTATCACTGTCTTTCTGTTCCCCTTTACTTAAAACCTCTACGCGTAAAAATGCGTGCCAGCCGGTGGCCTTTGGAGCGGTGCTCTACGGGCCACCAGGCTCCAGTTTGATCAACCTCCCAGGGGCGGCCGGCCCTGGGGGGGGGCGGCAGTCGACGACTCCTCACGCCATCAGGAATCAGGGATCATTGCTTCCCTCTGTGTGTGGTGCCAGTGCAATTGTCTGCACTTTCGTGAGCTCCTGGGAGGTCCAGCGGATTGACGCGCTACGCACATCCGATCTATTGTTCCTCTCCTGGGCGCTGCTAGCTGCGCAACTGTCAGCACTTCCATCAGCAGGACCAGCGGAGTAACGTCCTACGCAGTTCCAAACTACTACTCCCCTCCCTGGTCGCTGCCAACAGCGGATCCATCGGCACTTTCGCGAGCTTTTGGGAGGTCCAGTGGAGTGAAGCCCTACGCAAATCCAAATGATCACTCCCATCTCATGGCGCCAGCCTCTGGCATCCGCCCGCCTGTCGCTAACGCCCAAGCGTGGACTGGCGCGCTCCTTTGCGAGGGACGCTGGCATCTAGAAGCGTTCCTGCGCGACCGGTGTGACCAGAATTCGCTCCCCATCGCATTGCGTGCCCTTTTTTCTTGTCGTGCCGTCCTACGTTTCCTCGTCCTCGCCGTCGCCCGCCTTCTTTACCCTTCCTACCCCGTGCTCGTTCCCTCTTCGTCATCGGTATTTGTTCCTTCCCCCTTCCTGCTCTTCTTCAGCCCTGGTTCGCGTCCACGCAGGGCCGCGCTGATTCTCGTGCCAACATGTATATCGGAAAGGCATTTGGATGGTGCCCCTCGTTGCGCATGGGTTGGATGGGTCAATTTGTGGTGTCTCTATGGGGGTCGCAGGTTTCCGAAGGTGGAGGGCGAGGAATGTGGGAGGGATGTATGGGGGAGGACGGGCGAGGAGCAAAAAAGGAAGGGCGGTATACGAGAAGAGATGGGAAGGAATATGCGGAAGAGGATCACTCAATGGAATACGAGGAAGACTATGAGGAGGAGAAGGAGGAGAAGGATGAGGAGGAGGATGAGGACGACGAGGAGGAGGAGGATGAGGAGGACGAGGACGAGGAGGAGGAGGAGGAAAAGGAGGAGGGACCAGAGGAGGACGAGGAGGACTGGTGTAAACCCAAGACGCATCAACGATGTTGCAGTACATTTTCCTTACAAGCTCCTTCTTCATAGGTCCCTGTAGGACTTTACTGAGCTTGCAGAGCGGGAGTCACGGCGGGCCCCCAGGGGAAAGCTTGCTCGTAGATTTTGCAACCGTTGGGTGTTAAGGATGTTGCTTCGACGTTGGTCGGCTTCAGTCGTTGCAATGTTTCTCGGGGCCATGTTGGCGTTCCGTGGTGGGTCGGACCGCCTTTTGGGTGTCCCAGGGGAGTATGAGACAGGAAGTGCGTGATGGGGTGTGCAGAGTTGAGGGTTTCGCGGCCATGCGGGGGTAAGTCGCTCGTATTCATATGTACCCCAGCGTCAAGTCGGACAGGAAATGCGTGAGGGACGCGCCCGAACGAGACTTTCGTAGCATTCGGGGCGCGTGCCGCACGTTTTTTTTTCATGCCCCAGGAGCTGTGATGCAGCCTTGCCTTGCGGAATGCGCGCCTGCCGCATGCCATGACATAGCCTTCCATTCCAGCATTACCTCATCATCTTCTTTGACGGCTGACACGGCCATGGCCCGCAGGGGGCCCGCCGAGTTCAATCGCGTCGATCAATCCGCCGCCGTATTGTACCAATCTCATGGCCTTCCGCCCATCCCGCCACCGTGCTTGGGTTGCGGGTTAGAATCCTCAGGGATGCTTCTTGGGTCTCTTCGGCACGCTCTCGGGGGCCTTCCGGGGGCAGTTCGAGGCCTCTTGGCCTCTTGGGGGCCTCTTGGGGCTTCCTCGGTGCCTCCTGGGGGCCGTTGGGGGCCTCTTGGGGCTACCTGGGAGCTGCTTGGGGCTTGCTGGGGGCCTTTCGGGGCCGAGGGGTCGAAATGTCAGTTCGGGTCCTCCGTTTGGGGCCCCTCTTGGAGCAGCCTCGGGGACCTCCAGCTTTTTACAAATTCCACTGGGGGCCAATCCACTTTTAATAGAATTCCGCTGAGGCTGGATCTAGCTCCCATACAATCCTGATTGGACTGGATCCAGTTCTAATCAAGTCTTAGTAAGCTTGGTACCAGCCCTGACAGAGTCCTGCTCGGATTCCATCCAGCTTTGATGACATCCTTGTAGAGGTCGATCTAGCTCTCTCAGAATCCTACAAGGGCTCGGCCCAGCTCTGATGCAATCCTACCAAGGCTCGGTCCAACTTTAATGGAGTCCTCATAGGGCTGGATCCGGCCCTCATAGAAGCTTATTGAAATTCGGTTCAGCTCTATCAGAAATCTAGGACGGCTGCGTCCAGTTCTAGTAGTTTCATATCAGGGCTGGATCCATGTTGTATGGAATTCCACCTCGAGCTCGATCCAGCATTAATGGCACACTGTTATAGAGTTGGATCCTGCTTTAATTTGACTTTATTAAGACTCGACCCATGCTTCATAGCATCCTATTCGGGCTGGATCCAACCCGAATAGAATCTTTCGTATCAGGGCTCGACCCAGTTTTAATGGGACTCTATTGAGGCTCGATCCAGCTTGACTCGCATCTCAAGAGGGCTCGGTCGTCGTCGTCGTCGTCGTCGTCGTCATAAGTGTCGTAGGCGTTGTCGTCATCGTCGTTGTCGTCTTCGTCGTACTCGTCGTCGTCGGCGGCGGCGGCGGCGTCGTCGGCGTCGGTGTCGGTGTCGGCGTCGGCGTTGGCGTTGTCGTCGGCGTCGTTGTCGTCGTCGTGGTCGTTGCGTCGTGGTCGTCGTCGTCGTCGTCGTCGTCGTCGTCGTCGTCGTCGTCGTTGTCATGTTCGGCGTCGGCGTCAGCGTCGGCGTCGGCGTCGGAGTCGTCGTGGTCGTGGTCCTCGTGGTCGTGGTCGGCGCGTCGTTCGTCGTGCGCCGTGGTCGTCGTCGTCGTCGTCGTCGTCGTCGTCGTCGTCGTATTTTTTCGTCGTGTCGTCGTCGTCGTCGTCGTCGTCGTCGTCGTCGTCGTCGTCGTCGTCGTCGGCGTCTTCGGCGTCGCGTCGTTCGTCGTGCGTCGTGCGTCGTGCGTCGTGCGTCGTGCGTCGTGCGTCGTGGTCGTGGTCGTCGTCGTCGTCGTCGTAGTTGTCGTCGTCGTCGTCGTCGTCGTCGTCGTCGTCGTCGTCGTCGTCGTCGTCGTCGTCTTCGGCGTCTTCGGCGTCGTTGTCGCCGCCGTGGTCGTCGTCGTCGTGGTTTGGTGGTGGCGGCGGCGGCGACGTCGTCGTCGTCGTCGTCGTCGCCGTCGTCGTCGTTGGCGGGGGGGAGGGCGCGGGGGGGAAGGCTGGACCCCCCGAGTAGTCTTCCCGGCCGTCGAATCATTTTCGGGGGGTGGGGAAGGTTGTTTGACCCCCCACCTCCCTTGCCAGCAGCGGCAGAAAATGCTTTCGGCCGTCTTGAAGCCAGTTTGGGCTGTCTTGGGGCGCTCTCGGCCTGAGGCCGTGTGGCTTGCCACCCGTTTGCCGCCTCCTGGGCCGCTCCGGGGGCGCTCTGGAGGCGCCCATGGCCGCGCCCAGGAGATCCGGCATCCGTGGCCCGCAGTCTGCCAGGGTACTTGTCGTCTGGGGGCCCCCAGGGGTCGCCACGCCTGCGCGAAGCAGGAACACTGCAAGAGTTTGTGCTGGTGCGGAAGGCAACCGCGTGAGAATCATCCACCCTGCGAAGACATCATTCTCGGGACCTCAACGCCGCGAGTCAGCGCGACTCTGGCGTCCTGATCATCCCAGATCGTGCCAGCACGCCGTTCCTCGGCGGGCTTCAGCACGACGAGTCCTTGAAGCTGGTGCACGCTTCGAAAACGAATGCGCGCGGCGAGAAGGCGAGAGCCACAACTTGAAAAGGAGCCGCCCCCCATTTTTGAAGTTGCTGCAACCTTTTAGGCGAAGGTGCGCGGCGCGAAGGCGATATTCACATTTTGAAGAAGACCCGCCCCCCATCGTTGAAGCCGTTGCAAGTTCCAAGCTTCAGGATCATAAATGGTGAGGAAGTCTCAGGCGCAACGCCCGACCCGCCCTACCGACACGTCTGGGGGTGCGACAGGGAGGAGATGTTTCTAAGGGAAAGGGATGAAGGGTAAGGTTATATATGTGGGCAAGGAGGAGGAGGATAAGACAAATGAGGGCGAGGAGCAGGAGCCGGAAGAAAAACTACCAGGATCGGTCCCCGAAGTGTTTTGTTCGATATTGTTTTAACCCCCCTCCTTGCCGATCCGTACTGATTGGTATCTACAGGCCGTGGAAGAAATCAGCGACCGCTCATGCCACATCAATCTGCCAATGCCCCCCCCAATGATCACTGTTGGCGGTGGGTTGAATGAGTTGCACTTTGACCGCAGTCTTCCCCGCGCGTGCCAACCTTAAGTTTGGTGGACAGAGGGAGTGTCCACGCATGGTTTCCCTTTACCGTATTGCCGACTCCTTACTTGACCACAACAAAAGTTCCTTAGGGAACTCGTAGGACCTCCAGAGTACCCAAAACGATGCCGAGGCGGCTTCGCGACCCCAGTGCGTTTCCCAGATTGCCTCAATCGCACAGCGACCTGGCCCCAGTACACTGCCAATGCGCAATTGAATTGCGGGATGTGCACCCCGCCCATGATTTACGGGCACCCTGTTTTTCAACGGTAGAATCCAGATTATTAGAACGCATCAAGTGAGCGGGATCTCGCCCAGACCCCGCAAGATGGCTGTCTTGCTAGGCTTCTAGGGGTGTCAGGGGGTTTTCAACGCTTCATGAGCCCTGGCCCCTCTCGGGGCCGCTGTCGTGGGGAGCTCTTCTTCTTAGGCAGTGTATTCGATCGGGCGAAGTGTCAGAAATTCAAAGAATTTCCGTAAACGGCGATGTGTTGTGTTGATGTCCTCTTGTATGCGAGGTTCTATCTCGTGGAGTGGATGGCTTTTTATGGGGTAAGGTCGAAACGTTAGCAAGGTTGCCCCCCACATCCTCGTTTGTTCGGGCCTGTGCTTTGCCCTGCCGCAGTCGCCCCTGCACTCGTGACTCCTCCTGTCCACCGCGTCCTTCTTCATCCTTTGCAGGCCCAGAGGTTGACACCAACACCAAGATCAGCGGTGTGCCTCCACCGAGGGAGGACGATCCCAATCTCGGTGATGGTGGTAATATTTTGGTTTCCAAGGTGACCGACATATTACCACGAACACCGCTATCTAGGATCAGTTTCCCCATGTGAGTGCAACCTCTTGTGCTGGTGTTGGTGCCAATTTCCAGGCCTCCAAATCCTGCGACCTGTAGTCCAGCTTGCCGTGAATGCGCAGTGCCTCGACGTGTCGGCTCTTGAATGCGGCTGGCACATGGGGAGGGGAACCACCAGAAATTTCGATGCATCCGTTCGTCTGGCGGCGTCCATTCGAGCTCATGGCAACTCGAAACAGTGGGTCGCGGCGCTGGAACTGTTTGGAGACCTTTCGCGGGTTCTTCTTGAGCCCAGCACTATCTTGTACAGTGTCGCTATCACTGCCTGCAGCAAGGGCGGGCAGTGGGATCGAGCGCTGTTCTTGCTCAGAGATCTGTGGCAAGAGAAGCTGGAGCCAGACATAACTGCCTACGGGGCCGCAATCAGTGCATGCGAAAAAGCTGGGCATTGGGAGCATGCGTTGCTTTTGCACGCTGAGTTGCCGCAAGTGGCAATCGAACCGAATGTCATCAGCAGCAGTTCCGCAATCAGCGCTTGCCAAGGGGGTGGGCAGTGGCAGCGGGCGTTGCAGTTGCTCGCTGAGCTCCAAGAGATGGACTTGGAGCCGAACACCATCGCGTGCAATTCTGCAATCAGCGCCTGCGAGAAATGCGGGCAGTGGGAGCAGGCGGTGTGGCTCTTGAGCCAGTTCTGGGACATGACTTTGGAGCCAGACGTAGTCAGTTTCAGTGCTGCAATCAGCGCTTGCGAAAAAGGAGAGAAGTGGCAGTGGGCGATGCTGTTATTGGGCAAGACGTGGGGCGCGAACATAGTTCCAGACTGTTTCACTTACGGCGCTGCCGTTTGCGCATGCGCGAAAGTTGTGCAGTGGCAGCGGGCATTGTCGCTGCTCAGTGAGTCACGGCAAACCTTTTCGAAACTGGACATCAACACTTATAGCGGCGCTTATAACGGCGCGGTAAGTGCATGTGAGAAAGGAGGACAGTGGCAGCATGCGTTGTCATTGCTCAGTAGGTCATGGGAGTTCAGGTTGAAGCCAGACGTCGTCTCCCACACAATGCCAGATACTTGCAGTCAGTAGCTCCAGGATTCGGGCCTCCTCGGGGTGTCCTTCCGCTTTTCGGGCCTGGCGCCGCTCCCCCTATCTTCCTTTTTGTTTTCTGTGTTCCCTCTCTCTATATCTTTTTGCCATCCTCTCTCTGTATGTCTAGTTTTTGTTATAGAATATATCTCTCTATCATCTTCCAGCGGGCCGCCTGGCCTCAGCGCTTCGCGCCATGCACCTTGGCACTTCAAGCAAGTTTCGCGCGCAGGCAGAATGGGGCAACCAACAGTTTACCAACGTGTCCCCGTCTTCGCTCTTGCCCTCCTTCTCTTCTTTTTCTTTACTCTTCTCTCCCGCCTCTTTTCTCTTCTCCTCACTCGTTATCGTCCTATCCTGTGAATCCCCTGTGAATCCTTCCCCATTCCTCTTCGCAGGGTCTCCCGCGGAGGCCCCCGGGAGGTCTCCTCCGGGGGCCTCCGGACGGCTTCCTGGGGGCTTCTCGGCGGGAGGCCCTTGTCGGAGCCTTTTGGGGGCCCAGTGGCAGCTTCTTTGCAAGCATGCTGCTACCAGCCTTGGCTCTTGGGGGGGCGAGGGCGAAACGGGGGGCAGGGGACGGAGGGAAGCTGGGGAGAATGAGGATGAAGGAGGGGCGGCTGAAGAAGGCGATGCTCGGACTCGATGGGGGCCAGAGAAATGAGGGATGTGGAGGGGATGGGGGAGTGCGGAGGGGAGAGGGGGAGAGCGGAGTGCAGGGAGGACAAGCCGGAGGATGGGGGAGGAGGAGGAAGCAGGCAGGAGGGAAACGATGGGCGGGAGGATCGAGAACGGAGGAGGGGGAAAGAAGGGAGGAGGACATAGGTGACAGTCCATTTGGTATAGTTGAGGGAATTGCTAACGGCCTATGGGGTGCCAATGCCAGACAGGAGAAGTATGCAAGTGCCGCAGTTTGCTAGAAACTAAGCGCTCGCGAAGCGCGCGCGGGGATCTAGCCTATACAATATGTGTTTATACATATTCACATGCATATACATATCTGTAGAGAGAGAGAGAGAGTGAGAGAGAGAGAGAGAGAGAAGGAGAAAGAGAAAGAGAGAGAGAGAGAGAGACAGAGGGGGAGAGAGAGCGAGAGAGAGAACGAGAGAGAGCGAGAGAGAGAGAGAGAGAGTGAGCGAACGAGAGAGAGGGAGAGAGAGAAGGAGAGAAATAGAGAGAAAGGGAGAGAGAGGGAGACGGAGAGAACGATATATATATATATAATGTGTATATATAATATATGTATATACAAGACTGCAGTGGCGCTTCGCGCCATGCACCTTGGTCCTGGAAGTGTGGTATGCAGGCGGAATTGCAGGGAGGTCAAGCCGACAATTTAGCGATAACTCCTTGTTGCCTTTTCTGGCATCGCCGCTATAGTAATGTGATTCGTTATCCTTCCTCCATGCTTCTTTTTCTGCATGTTCGCCATACCCTGCGCATTCTCCCCATCCTCCTCAGCTCTTTATTGCGGAGTCTCCTCCTTGGAGAGCCTCTGGGGGCCTCACAAAAGTTGTTTCAGGCTTTCTTAATGCTTTCAGGAGGCCTCCTGGGTGTATTCTGGGGGCCTCTTGGGGCTTCCTCGGGCCACCCTGTCTCCAACCGCGGTCTCCCTGAACGACCGGGTCACGATTTGGAATGCTTCGGAGGGTGTCTTGGAGCCATCTTGGGCCGCCATGGGGTTCTCTGAGGGCCATCTTGGACCCGTGTTGTGCCGTTTTGGGGCTCTCTTGGACTGCCTGGAAGCCCTTTCGGATGTTAGTGGGGCGATTTTGGAGCCTCCCAGGCGGCTTCGGACGCCCAGAAGACCGCCGTCTTGGAGCGTCGGGAAGCCGAAAAGAGGAGAACCCCAAAATTCACCAAAAACCTACAGAAAACTAATTAGTTTTGCCTCTTGGGGCCTTCTTGGGAGTGCTCTTGGAGGCCCCTTTGGGGCCGTCCTGGAGGCCTCTTGGGCCATCTTGAGGTCACGTCGGTCACTCTTGGAGCGCTCTTGTGCTGTCTTGGGGGTCTCAGGGACGTCTCCGATGACCCCCCCTGATCGCCCCAGGTGTGCTGCGAAGGCTTGTCAAAACGCCCTGCAAGGCCCGGGGGGCCGCTTCGAGGCCCGTCCGGAGGGTTCCAAAGCCCCAGATCCCAGGAGTCCGGTTTTGGGAGGGGGGGGGGGGTGACGGGTTTTCCCGCCGCCCGGGCTTATAAAAGTATAGGAAGAGGAATAGAGAGAGAGAGAGAGAGAGAGAGGTAGAGGTACTGATACACACATGAACGCGCACTTACCGCCATTCTCAGCTTTCCTGCCGCGGATTCCTTCCGGAGACCATTGCGCGCCTTCGGGGCCACCCTGGAGACCCTCTCAAACGGGCCAACGCTGCCCCGAGAGAGCCTCAAAGAGGGCCCCGGGAGGGTCCCAGACGGTTTTCGGAGGGCCACAGAGCGAGGGCTCCGATCCGTCCCCGGACGGCCCCAGAGGGCCTCCCGAGTTTGCCTACAATATGGCCTCGGATAGCTCGGGCATTGGATGCCAGGTCCACTGGCAACAACGCCAGCAGCAGCAGCAGGCATGAGCAGCTGCCATCGCCAAGCGGCAGCAGAAAGGTGCTGCAGGCAAGCAGCAGCACGAGCAGGCATCAGCAGTCGGCAACACGCATCCTCAACATGGAAATCAAGCAGCAGCAACCTGCAGTAGTTCACGTCAGCGGCAAATAACAGCAATCTGCTGTGGTATGCGGGAACAGCACCAGCGCCAGTAAGTAGCAAGCATCAGCACGAAGCCGCGGCAAACATCAGCACACACCTAGCAGCCAGCAGTTGCAGCAACCGTTAGCGACTGTTCAGCCGTATTCTCATGTATAATGACACATCATCTAGCAGCAGCACGCGCAAACAGGCGGCACTGCATCATATCGTATGCATGCGGATCAGCATTCAAGCGAAGGAAGCTATCAGGCCAGCAGGACAGCAGTCCCGCAAGTAGGACAGTGCTCAAGCAGGCAAGGATTTCTCAGTCTTGACTACACGTTCCCAAGACAGCAAACTTCTGAGGGGTGTCCTTTCTTACCTACTCGGCTTCTCGTTCCGCACGTGAGTCCATCTTAGGCCGCGATTGCTGCACCAGGCCTGAAGCAGCCTAACTCGTTTTACTTTGTCGGGGACAGGTAGCCCCTGTTCAGTTTCCTTTTAAGCTTTCACGTGTCTGCACTTGTCTGCTACAGTGCCACCATCAGCGCGTGTGAGAAGGGTGGGCAATGGCCCAAGGCGTTGGTGCTATTAAGGGAGATGTGGCAAACAAGGCTCACTCCGAACGCCATCAGCTACAGTGCTGCAATCAGCGCGTGTGAGAAAGGTGCCCAGTGGCAAAGAGCTTTGTTGTTGCTTATCGAGCTGGAGCAATCGGAGCTAGAGCAGAGTACGATAAGTTACAATGCTGCTATAAGCGCATGCGAGAAGTGCGCGCAGTGGCAGCAGGCCGTGTCATTGCTCAGTGAGATGTGGCAGATCTTTTTGAGGCCAGACCTCATCAGCTTCAACGCTGCAATCAGCTCCTGCGAAAGAGACGGTCGCTGGCAGCAGGCGCTAGCATTATTCATCGAGGCGAGGGCAGGGAAGTTAGATATGGATGATATTAGCTTTACTGCTGCTATCAGTGCATGCGAGGGAAGTGGTTGATAGTAACACATGCGTGTTGCACCAGTGTTTGTTGTTCGGAGAGGTGCGCCAAACGAAGGTGGACAGAAACAAGTCTGGCACGATCTGCTAGGCAGCACTCGTGTCATACAGGCAGTGGCAGCAGCCCCTGTCGTGCGTTGACAATCGCCAGCAGCAGGCAACAGAGCCAAGCAGGTTGAAGTTCGCTCGCACCAGGCCAAGCTACACCCCTGGCGACCCTGCAACCAGGGCATGCGTGATCGCTGGGCTGCGGCAGCGCCGCTGGGTCTCGACCAGCGCCCAGCTGTGCCAAGCGGGTCGACCCTGCAACCAGGACATGCGTGATCGCTGGGCTGCGGCAGCGCCGCTGGGTCTTGCCCAGCGCTCAGTTGGCGCAAGCGTCATCGGATGTGGTGCCGAGGCCAGCTCGCTCAAAATGTGCGGGCCGTGGCAGGCAGCGCCGTCGCGGCCCCTACCAAGAGAGGAGCGACCGGCGACTCTCGAGAGGGGACGTCATAGCCTGCAGCGCCGCGGCTGGCACGCGCGCCTCGGGGCTGGACGCGGCGGCCTCGTGCGGCGACCGCGCGGCGGGGCGCATGAAGCGAGAGCTGACCGCTCGGCGCGGCGCCGGCTGCTCGGCGAGGCGCGGGCCTGCTCCACGAGCCGGGCGCAGCGATCGCTCGGCGAGGTTTTCAACTGCTCTGCTCGGCGGGATGCGGCAGACCGAGCCCTGGGCAGTGCCGCGGCCGGTGCGGCGGCGGCGGCGGCGACGAACCGCGGTGCCGTTGCTCGCTGCGGCGGCGGGGCGCAGGGAGATCCCGCTCCAGGTTCGAGTAAGGGGGGGGGGATGGAGGGGGGAGGGAAGGGGGAGGACGAGGAGGAAGTGGAGGAGGAGGAGCAGGAGGAGGAGGCGGAGGCGGAGGAGGAGGATGAGGAGGAGAAGGAGAAGGGGACGACGGAGGAGGAGGAGGAGGAGGAGGCGGAGAAGGAGGAGGAGGCGGAGGAGGAGGAGGAGGAGGAGGAGGAGGAGGAGGAGGAAGATCAGTGCAAACCCCAGAATCATCAGCGATGTTGGAAGAAACCCTCCCTCCAAGCTCCCTCTTCATAGGCCCCTACAACGGTTCATTTCTATTGAAGGAACTGCCTCTTTGGAAGACAACCGTGTGAAGACCCTGAAGCATGCATCAACCTGACTGTTGCGTCTTGACGATCCTGAATCGTGCCAGAACGCCATTCCTGGGGGGTCAACACAGCGAATCAACATAACTGTTACACTCGTATAATCCAGAGTCCTTTCAAAACACCGTATCTGGCGCGTTGATGATGGGAATCCGTGAAACTTTTGCAAAATATCAGCCGGCGTTGACTCCAAGTAGATAGGAGGACAGGAGGAGGACGAGAGGAGGACGGGAGGAGGACGAAAGGAGGACGGGAGCATGACGGGAGGAGGACGGGAGGAGCAAAATCAAGCAAGCGGAAGCAAGCAAGCGGAAGCAAGCAAGCGGAAGCAAGCAAGCGCAAGCGAGCAATAACAAGCAAGCAAGAGCCAGCGATCAAGTGCATGCAAGCAATGGCAAGCACGAGTAAGCAAGCGAGAGCAAGCACGCAATAGCAGGCAAGCAAGTGCCATTGGATAAAGGGGGTGGTGACATTGGGAACGTGGGGGTGTCAGTGGAAAAAGGGAGGGGGGTGTCAAAGACCAATTACTTATGATGAGCTAGGACTCCTATAGGGCAAGCCTATATATATATATATATATATATATATATATAGAGAGAAAACAAATTAAAACGAATGTGCGCCGCGATAAGGCGAGAGCCACATTTTGAAAAGGAACCGCCCTTAATCCGTGAAGCTCTTGCATATCTTTAAAACGAATGTGCGCCGCGCTAAGACGAGAGCCACATTTTGAAAACGACCCGCCCTTAATCAGTGAAACTCTTGCATTTTTTTAGAACGAATGTACACCGCGCTAATGCGAGAGCCGCATTTTTAGGTGCGACAGGGAGAAATGATTCCACAATCGGAGCTTGTCTCTGTAGGGGTCCTCGCGGATTCGAATGGTTAGGTGAGGTTTGGCGCCGATTTCGGCGGCACGCCCGGGTGCCCGGGTGCCCAGGTGCCCTGGTGCACGGGTGCTTGGTAGCCCTATAGCTACAGCCATATAGCCTTATAGCCTTATAGCCTTATAGCCCTATAGCCCTATAGCCCTATAGCCCTATAACCCTATAGCCCTAATAGCCTTATCGTCCTATAGCCCTATAGCTTTATAGCCCTATAGCCCTAATAGCCCTATAGCCCTACAGTTTTGTAGCCCTATAGCCTGGTAGCCTTATATCCCTATAGCCCTATAGCCCTGTAACCCTATAGCCTTATAGCCTTATAGCCTTAAAGCCCTATAGCCCCATAGTACTATAGCCCTATAGCCCTATAGCCCCAGAGCCCAATCGCCCTACAGCCCTATAGCTCTTATAGCCTTATAGTCCTGTATATTATAGCCTTATAGCCCTATAGCCCTATAGCCTTATAGCCTTATAGCCCTATAGCCATATAGCCCTATATTCCTATAGCCCTGTAGCTCTATACGCCTATAGCCATGAGATCCTATAGCCCGATAGCCCCATAGCCCTATAGCACTAAAAAGATGCAGATAGGGCTTTTTCGCCAGTATCATTTATGAGGACAAAGAACGGACGAGGAGTAGGAGGAAGAGGAGGAGGAGGAGGAGGAGGAGGAGGAGGACGAGGGGGAGGAGGGGGAGGAGGAAGAGGAGGAGGAGGAGCAGGAGGAGGAGGGGTAGGGAGAGGAGGAGTAGGAGGAGGAGGAAAGGAGGAGGAGGAGGTATAGGTAGGTAGGTAGGTAGGTCGGTCGGTCGGTCGGTCGGTAGGTAGGTAGGTAGGTAGGTAGACTATAGAGCGATTCTCGCGCGCCGGACGCCGGACACCGGACACCGGACGCCGGCCACCGGACACCGGACACCGGACACCGGACATTGGACACCGGACGCTGGACACCAGACTTCGGACACCGGACACCGGACACCGGACATTGTGCACCAGACACTGGACAGTGGACACAGGACACCTGACACCGGACACCGGACTCCGGACATTTGACACCAGATACCGGACACCAGACACAGGCCATTGGCCACCGGACACCGGACACCAGACACCGGACACCGGACACCGGACATTGGACACGGGACATTGGACACTGGATTCGGACGCCCGACACCGGACACTTGATTCTGGACACCGGACAGTGGACACCGGACACCGGACATCGGACACCGCACACCGGACGCCCGACACCCGACACTTGCGCCGGACATCGGACAGCAGATCTCGATGCCAGACACCACACCGTACATCGGCCGCTGGACACCAGTTTGGGAGGAATTCGTTTCTAGGAGGAACCTTGGTTTCTTTTCCCTTCCCTCTCTGCTCATCCTCCTTCTTTCGCCCCCCTCCTGGCTGACCGATATTGTCCCGTTTGCGTTTTCCTTGGTTTCTGCGTGCCGTCTCGCGCAGGGCCAGTTCATTTCTAAGAGGAGTTTTGGTTTTCTCATGTTTTTCTGCTTCTTGCATCGTTCTTGGCATTGGGCTTTCTCTCACAGGAGAATCTTTTCTCCCGCATGGAATGGTCCCTCGGTATGCTCGCCCTCAGCATGCATTGTTTGCCAATGGCTGGCTTGCTTCTAGGAGGAACCCTGGCTGGCACCTCGTTCCCCTCCTTTCCTATTTCCTCGTTCGCCCATTCCGCCTAACCTTTCTCCTCTTATGAGGAGGAGGAGGAGGAGGAGGAGGAGGAGGAGGAGGAGGAGGAGGGGGGAGG
>CAUYUJ010019301.1:143499-180999 GCA_963575745.1 Prorocentrum cordatum | reverse complement strand
ACTCTGCCCCTTCCCCTTCTCCTCCTCTTGCTGCTGCCGATCCTCCTCCCTCCAATTGCTGCTGCTCCTGCTCGTCCTCCCTCTCATCGTCCTGCTTCTCCTCGGCTTCGCAATCCTCTTCCTCTTTTTGCCAACAAACTCGAAATGCAATTCCGCGGTACGGCTTCATACTCCTCTCCTTGCCGCCGGCCCCACGACTCCATCCGTGACCTGCCTGGCGACCCGCCGCGCGGTTCGCCTACCGACCGGCAGAAGGTCCATCCGCGACCCGCCCTGAGCATTGAAGGAACAAAAACAACATACACATAAACTTTTGGAAGTCTGCGCGGATTTCATGGATCCGCACTGGACCCTCTTCCCTGTCCCTGGCGAGCGGAACGCGCCAGGGGGGCGCCACAGGCGCCGCCAGGAGTCCTCAGCGCCGATCCAGAGGATCTGCGAAGACCTCTGAGAGACCATGCTTATGCAGTGTCTTGTTCCGCTAATCGTGGCTCTGAGAGGATCGGCGCTCGACTTGGCAAAACTGGCATTCGGTTTGTTCCTTCTGATTCGCCTTGCTTTACCCTCACGTTCTGCTTTCAATACCCTGCTTCGAATTTCGTCGCTTTGATTCACCTGCCGACTGGCCGAAGATCCATCCGCGACCCACTCTGACGATTAGAATAAAACCCTGTGAACTGATAACGCCCGAGCAAATAAAACACATTCTCCCCCTCGGCCCGCGGCCTTACCATTGGCAATTGTATTGCGTTCGAGATGCTGAGCTCAAGATTTGTTGGGCCCCGCTTTTCTGGGAAGACCAGTTCAAAGATAAGGCCTGGGGGTAGAGGGGGTTCATTCGAAGTGAGTGTGTGTGTGTGTGTGAGTGTGAAACATGTGCTGCGAACTGTTTTCCTCCAGCGGGATCCTCGTTCTGAAAGAACTCGGCGCTCGACTTGGCATGGCTTGATTCAAGCTTCAAGCTTCGTCGCTCTGAGTCGCCTGGTTTTACCGTACTTTCAATCCACTGCATTAAGCTTCGTCGCCTTGATTCGCCTGCAGACCGGCCGAAGATCCATCCGCGACACACCCTGACGATTGAAAGAAAAACTTTGCAACTAGAAAGAACCACATTCCCCCCTCGACCCCCTGGCCGTACAAGTTCGGGGGCGTCTAGGAGGAGGGGGTCCAAGAGAGGGAATCGCAAATCATGGCCCGAGGCGTGTGCGCGGCCAAGGAGGGGGTGGGCAGTGGACGTACGAAAATCCCACGAAGTACCATGAAACCTGGGGAGGCACCATGGCCCTCGCCATGATGTCCACCCTCCCCTGGTCATCACCCCAAACCCTGCGTCCGAGATGCTGAGCTCGAGATCAGTCCAACCCCGATCCTCCGGGAACGCTTGTTCTTCACCCCGGCCGTTCGAATGTTTCGTCGGGCCAGCTATCTGCCGGCGCCCACAAAGCCGTTTATCACAGCCGGGAACTCAGAGGGGGTCATGCGAAGTGTGTGCTAAAGGTGCGTTGCAAAGTTGTTTCTTCAACGGTACCATTGTTCGGGAAGAAAGAATCGGCTCTCAGCTTGGCATGGCTTGCTCAAGGTTTCGGCACTTTAGCTCACCTCGCTTTACCTTCACGTTCGGTGTCCTGCTTTGCTTTGGAGCGCAGCGCAACGCAATGCATTGCAACTGGGTCCTTGCAGTGCGTTGCAGCGCAGCAGTGTGAACACCAAATGACAATCCATGCTAAACTCGTGCAATTCACTGCAATGCAACACGATGCCAAACAGTGCGAATCCAAATATTGCACTGCCACACGTTGCAATGCGAGGCCACACTGTCCAATTCAGAGTGGACAAATGAAACGCGGTGGAACTATAACACGTGCAACGCCGTGTAACGCCGTGGCACGCGAATTATGCACTGGAAAGCAACGCAATGAGAAACAACGACAATCAGTGCAGTGCACATCACCACAGAACCTTACGATGCAACGCGATGCAAAGTAACGCAACGCCTGGCAATGCGATGCCCGACCTCTGGTCCTGGCTCTCCCAGAGCGCCTCGACCTTCCCAAGACGCGCGCTGCGTTCCGCAACGGCACCACAGAGCCCCTCCAGCAAATGCTCCTCCAAGATGGGAGGCACATATGTCCCCAGGGCCGCCCCGCTGATTGGTCAGCGCAACATGCAGAGCAGCTTCCATTACTTAAGCTCGGCTCGAAGAATCGAGGCACCTTCGCTTCCAGAAAGCCGGTGGCAACGACCGCGGCCTCTGCTGCCGAGTTCCCTGGGGGGTTCCCCAGGGCTGCCAGGACCGGAACGGCTCTTGTTTCGTCAGTCCTCTCTCGGGGCGGACGAACTCTGTAAGAGTCCGCGGGCGCCAGTGTGTGCGAGACGGTCATCTGGTGTTCGGGGTCGGTAGGTGGGCTTCTTGTCTTGTTCCTCCTTGCAACGCACGCAGAGCGAGTTGTCTCCTTCCGTAAGCGTCCTCGGCTCAGGGTGTCGAGAGGGGGCCCTCGACTGAAGCACGCTCAACAAGGATAGGTGCACCCAGACACAGAAGAACTTGATTAGAAGGCGAGACGGCACAAACATCAACTTTTGGAACTCCGCGTGGATGTCTTGCATCTGCGCCGGACCCCCCTCCCTGGCGCGCGGAGCGCGCCAGCGGTGGCGCAGGAGGCGCCACCAGGCGGGTCCCGTCGCGGATCCGAGAAATCCGCTCGGAGCGCCAACAGACATGTTTTTGGCGTTTCTTCGATTGATATCGTAAAAATGTCTGTTTGTGGCGCTTCTGTCAATTGATATCTTTGTTTCTCATTCTTATTATTATTTCTGGTTGCGACACTTCTTCGATGGATCTTGCTGAAATTTATGTTTATGGCGTTTCTGTCGATTGATGTCGTTTTTTCCTTCTTCGTCTTCATGCTCCTGGCGCTCCTTCGACTGATGTCGAAGCGCACTTTTGTCCTTGATTGCGACGGTCCGGCGCGCGCCCAAGCGAGCCGGAGGGGGGGGGGAGGCACGGGAGAGCGCGGGGCGGCGTGCTTTTTCCCAGGCTGCGGCCCTCGCCCAGGAGAGGAGGCTGGCTGAGGAGCAGCAGGGGGCGTGCCGACCCCTCCATCCCGGGCCTCGTGGGATCTCGCCTGGGCCAGGAATTTGGGGCCCAGGCCCTGGGATATACGACGGGGGGGGGGGGGGGTCCATCCTCGATTAGGGGGGGGGGGCCTAGAGAACTCGATGACGAGCAGCAGGGGGCGTGTCGACCCCTACATCTCAGGCTTCATGAGATCTCGCATGGGCCAGGAATCTGGGGCCCAGCCCTGGGATATACGATGGGGGGGGCGTCCATCCTCGATAACTAAGGGATGCGTCCGAAGAGTTCCCTTAGAGTGTATCCCAGAGTGTCTCCTCTTCTTCCGAGCGGCCCAACTTTTCGGGCGGAACTCGGGGATTGGAGGGGAAACATCTGCACGCGAATGAAGAGGCAGAGCTTCCTACCCCTTGCCCTGGCCTGCCCTCGTTGACCCGCCACGCCGCCGCCTCGCCTGAACACTTTTGTGGCCCTGCCGCTTCCTCTGGGGCTGCCCTTCTTGTGAAACCACTCGCCTTCCTGCCACCTTGGTCCCCGTAGGCTTGATTCCCGACCAGCCTTCCTGCCACCGTGATCCCTGATTCCTGGCGCCTGAAGTGCGGACTCCAGTGGCAGATTGACTGACACTCGGCCTGCTCGCAGCATGCGCAAATTCGTGCGCTGCTTGCCAGAGAGACCCTTCCCCTCCTTTGCCAGAGGGAGCTTCTAAATGCAGTGGGTGCAGGAGCGCACGGAACCTTGCAAGAAGCTTGGGCCTCAACGGACCCACGAGCCCTCAACAACCTCCTGCGCAACACTCGAGCAGTATCCTGAATATGGTCCATAATCTGGTCATGATACAAGAAAACAAAGATGATACGAAGAATGTGACCTACCGTTTATACTGTGACCGATGGTTGTGCAAATTGCGGTCGATGCGATACCTCATATCTTCAATAACAAGCCAGCGGCGCTCCCACGTAAGTGAACACAACATCTGTGCCATACTGAAAGTCCGACGTACTCATAACACGTGACAGTACAGTTCAAGGCTTTCACTAACTGACATGTGCGCTCTCGCGCACGGTTGTAACCACACAACTTACGAACCCAAACGCCATCCAATGCCACTGTTCGTCATGATGCTTCCCGTTACCGCACCGCCCCGATGGCCCACTGGCACACTCGCGCCTCTCACGATTTACATTGTGATCTTGGTGTGCTCACTCGTACGGCCCAAACATCATGCTCGCCAGCGTGGGGTCCAAATCATGTCAGATTGGGTACTGGGTGTGTCTGTGTGTGTGCAATATGTTGTGCAACCGCTGTGATGCAGTCTGCGTGGTGCAATGGATCTCGTCCGCTCGTGAATTGACACTCCCACTTCTCGCGGCATCCATCCCGCAACCTGTTCTCGCGCGGCAGTTGCTGGCGCACCTGTGCGGCAACGCTGGCGCCCGAACGCTCGCGCGAAGGGCGGCCAGCTGGTTTTGCACAACGGATGCGAGCGAGATGGCGCTTACCGGTGAGAACTTCCCAGCGCGTCTCAAAGGCCGCGCTGGCGCGCGGGCGTCTTAGTGCGGGTCGGTGAGTCGGCTGGGCGCACTATCGTGATAATCTCGGCAACTGCAGCAACGATGATGATAATAGCGATGGTGGCGGCGATGATGAACGCGACGACGACAATGCAAAACACGGCGACGATGTCGGTGACGATGATGGCGATGATGATCCCCATCTGCCGGTGGTGAAGATGGTAATGCTGATGATGGCGGCAATGTCGGCAATAAGCGATGACGGCGGTTGTGCGGTGGCGCTGATGAGGGTGGTGATCAAGAAATGCGGGCGCACACTTTCAAGCTGTACGGCATCTTTTCTCATGCAAGACACGTTGTTCGTACATATTTGAAAAGCTCTATTTTGAGATGCTTTGAAAACCAATGGTTTGAACATATTTGGACACGCGCGCGTGGCGGCGCGCGAGTGTGGCCCGTATTGTGGTGTGTGCTATGGTTTCGTGCGCTGGGCGCATGCTAGGATAACGCGCATGCACTGCGTGAACGGATGATAACGCGGGTTCTGTGGGGAATTCCTAACATCCCATGGTTTTCCAATGATTTCAGTAAGCACGCGCGGGCAGAACACCTGCAAATTGTTGGTGAATTACCTCAACGCCGTTGAGGTTCATACGCTCACATGCTTTCGGAACTAATGTGGTTGGTGTGATGTCGCCTTGACCGCGCGCGAGCGGACTCTGCAATATGTTTGCAACGGAAGGTTGCAACATGATGTTTTGAGATAAACGAGTGCGCACGCATAGTATGGTTTGACAAATATAGGGGGGATGGCGATACTGGCATGGCCCAGGACGGCTTCGTCTGCAGCGTGCACGTATGCGTGAAAACAAAAATATGCATATATTTATACAAATATATGTATCGATCGATGCCTAAGTTGCATGCGATGTAGTGCACTCTGGCTGGCGCACCCTATCTGATAGAAGCTGTGTAGTGCCGAATGCGTGGTGCAATCTAGGTGGTGTGAGCTAGGTGGCACAACCTACCACGGACCCCACGTGGAAGCCCACCAGCCAGATGAAACCTCGGCGGACCCGGCAATCACGCAGGGCGCCTCACCCACAGGAATCCTCAGACCCCCCAGTAAGTGAAACATTTTTCCGGCGGCCTTCTTGAAGGACTGGCGTCCCACCAATCAAAAGAAACTAATTCGAGATTTCCCCGCGGCGCCTGACAAAAGTGCTCTCATAGAGTAGCTTGGGTCAGACACTTGGCAATCAGAAGCTGTATCCTGAAAGCTCCATCCTGAGAGCGACTGTTGAAACTCAGGCCCCGCGCGGGCCCTCAGACAATCCACCCTCTGTCGCGTGGGTAATACAAAACGCGAGTTCTGTATTGCCCACACTGGAGCAGTTGCCTTTGTGGCCGCGAGCGTCCATCAGGCGCCAGCAGGAATTCTGCCCAAAATGCTAGGCAAACGACTTGGAGCAAACTCGCGGATCAATACGGAACAAGTCCGTGTGCAATCCTCGTGAGAAGACGTTTACAAATCCTCTTGCGTGCAGGGGAGGGGAACCCACAGTGGATTACCCCGCTGGGGGAAAAAACCCAAGCATTACCCAACCCGCCCACCAATAGAGGGAAACGAATCCAACGTCGCCGCGGGCGACGACCATGCGGAAGCAGGAGTTGTGCCAGCAGTGCTAGGCAACCGACGTTGAGCAAACTCGCCAATCAAAGCGAAGCAACCCCGACTGCAATCCTCATGAAAAGATGCATGTAAACCCTCCCGCGTGCAGGGTAGCCCGCGATATAATATTTCCATGGAGAGATAACACCCAAGCATTATCAAGCCCGCCAAATAATAGAGGGGCACGTATCCCACGTCGTCGCGCGCGCCGACCAAGCGCCAGCAAGAATTGTGCCAACAACGCTAGGCAAAACAAACGGGTTTAACACAATCGCAGTTCAAAACGACACCGCGCCTATTGCAATTATCTTGAGAAGATGCTCATGCATCCTCACGCGGGCAAGGTCTCCCACAATGGATTACTCCGCTGGAAAAACAACAACAACGCCCAATCATCTTACAGCCCGCCCAAACATTGAAGGAAACGAATCCCATGCCGCCGCGCGCGCTGACCAAGCGCCAGCAGGAAATGCACCGACAGTGCCAGACAGGCGGGTGTGAGCAAACTTGCAAATCAACATGAGGCAAAGTTGCATTGCAATTCTCATGAGAAGATGCTCACACATCCTCTCACGCGCAGGGTCGCCGAACTAACCCCCAAGCATTGCCCAGCCCGCCCAATAGAGAGACACCAGCCCCACGCCGCCGCTTGGACGACCAGGCGTCAGCAGGTGTTCTGCCAAAGGTGCGGGGCAAACGACTTCGAGCAAACTCGCGCCTCAAAACTATGGAATCCCTAATACAATCCTCGTGAGAAGATGCTTGTACACCCCCCCAGCCAACAATATTTGATTCGTCTGGGGAGATAACACCCAATGATTACCCAGCCCGCCCAACAAAAGAGGGAAACCACTCTCACGTCGCCGCGCGGACGGCCAGGCGCCAGCAGGTGTTCTGCCAGCAGTGCAAACAAAGCGGCGGTGAGCACACTCGCGAACCAAAGCGATACAAATCCTGTTGCAATCCTTGTGAGAAGATGCCTACAACTCCTCCCGCGGGCAGGGTAGCCCACAATAGATTATTTTCCTGGAGAGCGAACCCCCGAACATTATCAAGCCTGGCTAACGATAGAGGGAAACCAACTTCACGTCGCCGCGCGCGCCGATCAGGCGCCAGCAACAATTCTTCAAGCAGTGCTCGGCAAACGAGATTGAACAAATCCGCAAATCAAATCGAAACAAACCCGATTGCAATCCTCGTGAGAAGATGCTCACACATCCCCACGCGCACACGGTAACCAACAACGGATTGTCCCGATGAAGACATAACCCCACACATGACCCATCCCGCCCAACAATATGGGGAAATCGCACAGGGATGCACCCAACCCTGTTGACACATGAGGCGATTATACATCGGACCGCTCAATACAAAAGCTAGCACTCCAGGAACCGCCGTGCTCTTGAACGATACGCCAAAGAACGTCGGAACAGAGTCACATGTTCACATATGCAGCGTCGCTCTTCAGAGTCAGATCGTTGGCAAGAAGGCGGCCATGAGATAGTGTGGACACACAATACGGATAAACGCTTGGAGACATAATTTGTCGGAGCAGCGACGCCGGACCCTCAAACGTCGCAACCCAGCCCCCCTTATGGTGATCTGCGTAAGACGCACCTCCGCTGGGCCTCCCAGGGGCCCACGAAAGTGGCCACAGTTTCGCAGATCACAGCCCCCGAGGGGGCGGCGAGGTCTCATGGTGATCTGCGTAAGACGCACCTCCGATGGTGCTCCCCGGAGCTCACTAACGTGGCGTCAGTTTCGCAGATCGCAGCCCCTCAGGGGACTGCGAGGTCCCATGGTGTTCTGCCTGAGACACACCTCCGCTGGGCCTCCCAGGAGCTCACTAACGTGGCGGCAATTTCGCAGATCGCAGCCCCCCAGGGGGCGGTGACGTCTCATGGTGATCTGCGGAAGGTGCACCTCCGCTGGGCTTCTCAGGAGCCCACGAAAGTGGCGACAGTTTCGCAGATCGCAGCCCCCCAAGGGACGTCGAGGTCTCATGGTGATCATTGTCAGACGCACCTCCGCTGGGCCTCCCAGAAGCCCACGAACGTGGCGACAGTTTCGCAGATCGCAGCTTCTCAAGGGACGGCCAAGTTCCATGGTGATCTGCGTAAGACGCACCTCCGCTGGGACTCCCAGGAACCCACGACAGTGGCGACAGTTTCGCAGATCGCAGCCCCCCAAGGGACGGCGGGGTCTCATCGTGATCTTTGTAAGACGCACCTCCGCTGGGCCTTCCAGGAGACGACGACAGTGGCGACAGTTGTGCACATCGCAGCCCCCCAGGGGGCGGCGAGGTCTCATGGAGATCTGCGTAAGACGCACCTCCGCTGGGCTTCCAAGGAGCTCACTAACGTGGCGGCAGTTGCGCAGATCGCAGCCCCAGGGGGCGGCGAGGTCTTGTGGTGTTCTGCATGAGACACACCTCCGCTGGGGCTCCCAGGAACCAATATCGCAGCCCCCCAAGGAACGGCGAGGCCTTGTGGTGATCTGCGTAAGACGCACCTCCGCGAGGCCTGCCAGGAGCCCACGAAAGTGGCGACAGCTTGGCAGATCGCAGCCCCTCAGGGGACGGCGGGGTCTCATGGTGATCTGCGTGAGACACACCCCAGCGGGCCCCCCAAGGAGCCCACGAAAGTGGCGACAGTTTCGTGGATCGTACCCCCCCCAAAGGGTCTCGTGGTGATCGGCGCAAGACGCACCTCCGCTGGGCCTCCCAGGAGCCCATAACAGTGGTGACGGTTTCGCACATCGCAACCCTCCAGGGGACGGCGAGGTCTTATGGTGATCTGCGTGAGACGCACCTCCGCTGGGCCTCCTAGGAGCCCACGAAAGTGGCGACAGTTTCGCAGATCGCAGCTGCCCAGGGGACGATGAGGTTTATGATGTTCTGCGTAAGACGTATCTCCGCTGGGTCTCCCAGGACTGCCCCGAAACCGGCGACAGTTGTGCAGATCGCAGCCCCCCAGGGGGCAGCGAGGTCTCATGGTGATCTGCGTAAGACGCACCTCCGCTAGGACTCCCAGGAGCCTACCTACAAAAGTGGTGACAGTTTCTCAGGTCGCAGTCCCCCTGGGGGTGGTGATGTCGCATGGTGATCTGCGTAAGGCGCATCTCCGCTGGGCTTCCCAGGAGCCCACGAAAGTGGCGACAGTTTCGCAGATCGCAGCCCTCCAAGGGACAGCGAGGTCTCATGGTGATCGGCGTACGGCGCACCTCCGCTGGGCCTTCCAGGAGACGATGGCAGTGGCGACAGTTACGCAGATCGCAGCCCCCCAGGGGGGCGGCGAGGTCTGATGGTGATCTGCGTAAGACGCACCTCAGCTGAGCCTCCCAGGAGCCTACAAAAGTACAGTTTCGCAGATCGCAGCCCCCCAGGGGACGGCGAGGTTTCATGGTGATCGGCGGAAGGCGCACCTCCGCTGGGCCTCCCAGGAGCTCACTAACGTGGCGGCAGTTTCGCAGATCGCAGCCCCACAGAGAACTGCGAGGTCTCATGGTGATCTGCGTAAGACACAGTCCGCTGGGCCTACACAAGTGGCGACAGTTTCGCAGATCGCAGCCCCCCAGGGGACGGCGAGGTCTCATGGTGATCGGCGTAAGGCGCACCTCTGCTGGGCCTCCCAGGAGCTCACTAACGTGGCGGCAATTTCGCAGATCGCGGCCCCACAGAGAACGGCGAAGTCTCACGGTGATCTGCGTAAGGCGCACCTCCGCTAGGCCTCCCAGGAGCCGGCAGCACCCCCGCTGCGCAAGTGACGACACCCGAGCGATCCGCGGGCACGAGGCTTGACGCAGGCGGGAGGAGAGAGGGAGAGGAGGGAGGAGGGAGGAGGCGGGAGGAGGAGGAGAGAGAGGAGGAGGAGGAGGAGGAGGAGGAGGAGGAGGAGGAGGAGGAGGAGGAGGAGGAGGAGGAGGATGGGGCCGACAGTGCTCTATCCAAAACGAGTGCCCCCACCTAGAAGAGGGCTGGGGAAAACATCTCCGCCGCGACGAGGAGGTTTTGGGACCAGTTCGACTCACCGCCGAGAGAGCGAGGGGGGGGGGGTCAACACCGAAAACGCCATGAGGTTGCACAGCTCCCACGCGCGCCCACCGGGCAGAACCTCGGCGGACCCAGGCAGCGCTCGGGGTGCCCACCCGGCGAAACCTCGGCGGCCCCAACCAGTGCAATTGGGTGGCCACGAGGCGCCCACGGAACCCCACCGGGCGAGACCTTTGGCGGACCAATGGGATTACCCATCGAGAGAAGCAAGACGCCCTAAGTGCAAGCACTGTTTTGGCCCCCCTCCCCCTCCTCCCCCTCCTCCACCCTCTCCTCCTCCTCCTCCTCCTCCCCCTCCTCCTCCTGTTTGGGCTGACTGCCCCACACTCCTGCGTGCGCACGCGTCGATTGAGCGTGGCTGTCTCGCACAGCGGTGTCGCCTACGTGTCGCCTCCTTGACACGAATGCTGGTGGCATGGCGCGCGCTTTCTTTGCGCATGGCACCGCCTTCTCCGAGCTGTGATGCGACTGTGACGTCTGTCGCTCGGCGCTGGCACTCAGCTGTATACGAGCGCCGTGGACCTCAAACGTGTTACGCCATTGAATGCATGACGGCTCGTTTCAATGTGCACCATCTCAGTAGCAGATGCACCTGGTCTGTCCCGACACCACGGACACTGATACCATATCAAGCAACGCGCGGCCTCGACGCCAACGGGCGCATGACTATTGCCGACTTCCTTCCCTTCTGACTGAACACGATACCAGCCGCACGCTCACATGATGTACGCATGATCTGATGGCATCAAACAGGCAGCGGTAATCGTGGAGTGCCAGAGGCAGACAAGGAACATTGTCTGGCCACCCATACTGAGTGAACATCTAAGGCGAGGGCGAAGAGGGAGAAGCGCGCCAAATCACAGAAAACTCGGCCTGGTGCGACTGAGCCGCCAAGCGCTACCACACCTCACGCTGAGACACAACTGTTGTCTGTCCTCTACAGGCGTCTGAGACTAATCCCTAAGACTGCCAATGATGACCGTCTGTGCGTTCACATTCGCCTCAACTGCCAGCTCGCGTTGCTGAACTCGTGTTCCTCTTCCCTTCCTTCTGCTCCAGCTATGAACACACTCACACACACGATCCCATGGTACGGCATACATACTATTACGCAAATGGTCAGCCCTCCGCTCTCACGCTTGTTTCCCTGACTCCGCTGGCATGTAGACGGATTGTGCTCAGCTGCCCCCCAGTGCTTCTCTGCAAATCGGCGAATCTGTCCTTCCTCCTCCTCCTCCTCCTCATGTTTCTCCTTGTCGCTCTCTTCTCCTCCACCTGTACCTCCTCTGGCTCCTCCCCCACTGATGTATCAGTCTTCAGTATGTGTAGACGTTCCTTCTCCTCCTCGGCCTCTTGTTGCTCTTGGTCCTCGCTGGTGGTCACGTGTTTTCGCGGCTATGCACACCTGGCATCCCGCTGTTGTCATGCCCTTTGGGGATCCTGGCCATTGGGTTGCCTACACTCGCTGCTTACACTCGTTCCCCCTTCCTCCCCCATTCGTTTTATACCCCCGCCCTCCGTCCCTCCTGTCACTCTCTCCCCTCGGCTGCTCGTGCCTCCTTCTCTGTTCGCCTCCTCTCGCTCTCTCTCTCTCTCTCTCTCTCTCTCTCTCTTTCTCTCTTTCTCCCACCCTCCCTCCCGTCTGCCCCCCCCTCCCTCCCCGCCCGTCTCCCTCCCCCGAGAGGCTCGAGGGCTCTGCTCAGAGCGAGCTCAGATGCGAATCGCCCCGCATCCCTCCTTGCTTCGCGAGGCCGGACACGGCCCGCCCCAGGCCGCGACTGGGCGTGGCTTAGTTGGGGGGGTCATGACTGCGGGGGGTCAGAACCGGTCCCCTTTCGTGTCCCTTTTCGGGCCCCTCCAGAGCCCCAAGGGGCTCGTTCAGGCACCGTTTCGGTACCTTTTCGGACCACCCTCGCCCCCCCCCCATTTGTGCCCCCCCATTACACAACGCCCAAGGTGAGAGATAGAAGTCCTCGCCGTGGGCGTACCGTTCCTCCGCAGCCCAAGCCAACAGGCAAGGGCCGCCGAAAAAGGCCGCTGTACCAGGCAGCTTCCTCGCCACATGAAGACCTGCGTGGTGCCGTCGATCGAGCAGTCGCTTCGGGCAACGAGCTTGCTCGTGAGTGCTAAGCTGAACCCGACACCGTATGGTAACAACATCGCTCCAACCAGCACAAGAGGGGCCAACGGACGAAACATCAGCCAGCGTTGGCTCCAAAAAGATAGGAGGACAGGAGGAGGACGAGAGGAGGATGGGATGAGGACGAAAGGAGGAAGGGAGCAGGACGGGAGGAGGACGGGAGGAGCAACATCAAGCAAGCGGAAGCAAGCAAGCGCAAGCGAGCAATGGCAAGCAAGCAGGAGCCAGCGATCAAGCGCAAGCACGCAGTGGCAAGCCAGAGCACGCACGCGAGAGCAGGCACTGCAGGAGGGGCCAGCGGACGAAGCTGCGTGGGAACACCGACGACATCAGCCGCAGCACGTTGCGCCGCCCCCCGGCGCAGACAACGGGCTCCAGCCACGACCCACCGCTGCCCACGGCTGCGGCCGATGCCCGCCAGGGCTGCGACGCCGCCCCGCTCGTCACCCTTGGCACGCACGAAGCGGACGTCCCCGTCGCCACGGTTCCCACCTGGGCCGACGATGGCATATCACGCACCAGTGCCAGCTCACTGCGTGCACTCGAGGGCGGCAAGGACCACCAAGCCCACGCCAGGCCACATCCAAGGAACCGTCTACCAACTAGGCCGCACAGAGGTCAAGTGCCTGCGGAACGTGGTCCAAATGCAACTGGACCCAGCGGGCAACTTTGTGTGGATCCGTGGATCCATATGTGAAGCGAATGCGACTTGTTCGACCGCGCCGCGGGGGGAGGAGTTGTCCCATCCCTGTGTTAGTCGAGCGGCGCCTCTTGCCATCGAGGCACGCCCTGTAGGTGCTTGTGCTCCATGGGCCCAGAGAGACCCGTGTCCGAACTGGTGCGCTCTCTCCCTCCCTCCCCCCCGCTCGCGCTCCCATCTGCCCCTTTCTTCCTGCCCCTTTTGCAGATCCGTTCCCTCCAAGTCCCTTCTGCATCTCTGTTGCCCCCTTCCACGATGCTCCGCGTCCTGCAGTCCCCAGTTCCCGAGCCTCTGTGGAATGTCTTCAAGTCGGGTCGCTTCAACTCGACATGAGAAGGCCGACGGTAGCTAGTACTGCCAGAGAGCCGCCGGCCACTGTCCACTTCCTTGCCCGCAACTTGCTACAACTCTCTCTTGGGACACCAACACCCCGAAATCCTGGACACTCCCGCTGATTTGGACCAATTTACTCACGCAAGAATACCTGGCGCGCACACATGATCCACGTGTTCAAGCACATGCTTACGATCCTAAGTGCTCATCCTTCGTGCATGTCCCTCGCTTGGCGTTTTGATCCAATCTGCTAGGGGACGCCGTTTCTGGGTACAGTTGGATATGCCTGTCTGCACGCTTCGCTGCACCGCCGTAAGCGCACCCGATCTCCTGCCTGTCCGCCCGTCAGGCTCTTGTATCTCGGTCGTTTTCGTTTTCCACTCGACAAGACGGGGTGGATATAGTTCCCCCGAACAGTGTGTGTGCACTTGGGGGGCACTACTGATTTGTCAGGAGCTGAAGCTGTGTGATGGTCTGGCGGCTCTGTTGTCGCCGTCGCCGCCCCGTCGCCGACTCAACGCCAGCCGTCGTCTGGGCCTGTGTGGCGGTCTGGCGGCTGTGTTGCCGCCGTCGCCGCCCCGTCGCCGCCCGCCGTTTGGGCCCGTGTGGCGGCCTGGCGGCTATGTTGCCGCCGCCGCTGACGCACAACATACGCTGCGCCACTTGAAATTCGCGCACCAAGCCGATTATCACACATGTTGTTCCGCAGAGACTGCAAAATTCCCATTTGTATATATATATATATATATATATTCATTAATTACCTAGGACCACCCCCCCGACCCTGGACCCCCCGAATCCCGGGCCCCCCGGACCCTCTGGACCCTCCCGATCCGTGGCCCCGTGGACCGCCTGGACGCCCATGCAGGAGGCCCCCAATGCGTTTTAGAGCTCCTGGAAGCCCTGGCTGGGCCTAGCCAACGGGCCCAAATCAGTCAGGAGGGCGGCCGAACGCCCCCCCGAGGGCCCCTAGAGGCCCCAGACACCAACCAGACGCCCGAAGACGACCCAAAGAAGACCCCCACGATGCTTCCAAAACGAAGAAAACATTGATGTTCTAAAGTCTTCGGTCTCCCTGTTCTTCGGTCTTCTGGGCGTCCGGGACCGCCTGGGAGGCTCGAAAATCGCCCCAATGCCATCCGAAAGGGCTTCCAGGCAGTCCAAGAGAACCCCAAGACAGCACAACAGGGTTCCAAAATGGCCCAAGGAAGCCCCACGACGGCCCAAGATGGCCTCAAGACGCTCTCCGAAGCATTCAAAATCGTGGCCCAGTCGTTCAGGGAGACCGCGGTTGGAGGCAGGGTGGCCCGAGGAAACCCGCAGAAGCCCCCAGAAGACCCCCAAGAGTCCTCCAGAAAGCCTGACAAAAGCCAGAGAAACTTCCGTGAGGTCCCCAGACGCTCTCCAAGGAGGAGCCTCCGCAAAAAGAGCTGAGGAGGATGGGGACGAATTCGCAGGGTAGGGCGAAATGAAGAAACAAACATGGAGGAAGGATCACGAATAGCATCATGATAACAGCGATGCTGGAAAAGTCAACACGGAGTTATCGCTAATTTGTCTGTTTGACCTTCCTGCCATGCCGCCTGCATGCCAAACTTCAAGAACAAAGGTGCATGGCGCAAATTGCCAATGCATTATCAAAAAAACGTACACACGTGTATCCATGTGTATAATGTAACACGTAAGTATGCCTACATAGCTGCATATGTATGCATATATATATATGTATATGTATATATAAATGTATATCAGCATTGCACCACATGGGCTGCACAATAACGACTGCACCACGTCGGCTGTACCGCATAATCTGCTACACATGCGTTGCTGAACAACAATCTGGCTACCGATATTGCACCACGTATCTTGTCTTACAAATTTTGCACATACATTGCACCTTCTAAATTCAGCCACACAAATCCTCCACGCCGATCGCACAACAGATGCTGCGCCACCTGTGTTCTGCAACGCAGACTGCACCATAGTGCAGGCTGCTCCAAACAGAGTGCACCACAACGGCCACTCCACATATACGATACAACAATGCGCACGTTTGGGCCCACATTGGCTAACATGTCACACGCAAGCAATCCCAGCGCGTTCGCCCGTCCGGCATGCCGTCACCGCTCAGCCCCGAGCTCCCCCGAGTGCTGGCACCCCGCCTCGCGTCCTCGGCACACTTACGGCGACAGAGTCCATCCCGCACGCCGCGGCCGCCACCTCGAGTCCTCGACGAATGTCAACAGAACCGATTCCACGTGCTGCTGCCGCCGGGCCCCAAGGATTCCCCCAAAGTTCGTGGTATCCCGCCTCGCGTTCTTCACGCATGACAGCGGAACCGACGACACACGCACCCACCTCTGAAGGCGCACGTGGCATCCTGAACCAACGCACCCACTGGCGTACAGGAAACGCATCTGTGCCACACCGACATGAACACGCATACTTCCAGGCATGCACCGCATACGCACACACACGTTGTGTACAGATCGCTCTCAAACCCCGGAGCCCGGTCCGGTCGATTTGGAGGGGGGGGGGGCCGTCCGGCCCGAGCTCATCAAGGGGGTCCGGCCCTTCCCGGGCGATCCCCACGACCCCCCAAAAAACAAAGGGGTCGGCGGTGTGGCGTGAGGCTAAGAATCATGGTAGCCAGCGATCGCAAACCCCAGGGTGGATTACTTACTAGAAGGTTCATGGCACGTGAGGCACTTCCCCCCTTAGTTCCCCTCCCCACTGGGCCCCCTGGGGGGCGAATCGCACGGCGCCTCAATTGACCACTTTCCCATGTGGGGCCAGGTGGGAAATAGCTCATGGGAGGGGGGGGGGGGGGGCGTGCATCTGTGCCACATCCCTACATTTCAGGCTGCAACTTTTGAGACACTTTTGAGCGCGAGCCACGACTTCAACATAAGCCGCCCCATCATCATTTCTAGCTCACGGGACGTGTTGAACAGCGTTTTGCGAACGAGCTGCGCTGCTATTGTGGATGTTGGGCATGGTGGAACATGTGGGAGGCTGAAGAAAATCGAAATCCGCATTTACAACACCCTTCGGCCTTTCTCCTTGTAGTGCTCAAAGGCGTTTGACACTGTGTGCGGCGACATTTTGAAAACTACTAGTCCCCCTGCATTTGCGTAGCAGCTGAGCATCGATCTAAGGCTAATGCCACATGAACACCATCAAGCCTCCAACCTTGCCGTACTTCAAGGACGAATGCGCGCGACGCTTATCTATGAGGCGACGGCCAAATTTGTATCAACATCCACCTCCATCTTTGTGGCAAGTGGACGTGTCGAGCTCCACGCTCTTACTCGGCGAAGTCTCAGGCGGAACGCCCGGCCCGCCCTATGCCCCACCGACATGTTTGGTGGTGCGGTGAAGAGAAGTTGCTTGTCAGTTAGAGGGGCGGGGGAGGGGGATGTCGACGATGAGGGATGGAGGAGGAGGAGAAGAAGGAGATGTTTACAAGGAAGATCGCGTGTTTTGTTGCATGTACTGCTGCATGCCTAAAATCAAGAGAACCAAAGTGATGGAAGGAAGTTTACGTTGCTCTCCCTACGATCATGCTAGGTATGCTGGCCTCGCGAAACATATTTCCAGGCGCTTCTCCCCGCTCCAGCCAAGCCAACTTGACCACTTTGCCACCCGTACTGACACATTGTAAGTCGTGGCAAATCCCAACCAACGCTCCATCGAGACAATCTGGACGCGCACAGCGATGACCATGGCATGACGAAGCCTTCAGGTCGAGTCGAGGAGGCACCGAGCAAGCGCCTTGCGGAGGTTGGCTGGCTCTTTTCTTCCCTCATCAACGAACTTCGCATTGCCAACGGGCCGAACACCAGGCCCACTGGTGGCCTGGAGCCCTCCCGTGTGCCTCCCACACATGTGTTGTACAGTCGGGGCGTTGACCTAAGGAACGAGAAATAAGGAACGAGGCCCCTTTTTCCCATATAGTAAACTCCGATTTCCCATGGAAAACCTCAAGAAAACCCAAGGAGCACTGTAAAGCAACTAAGGAACACGGAGCCCCTCCCCAACAAAAAGAGTTCCTTCTTCAGCGCCCCGACTGTAGGACCGGCGCCAGTGATGCTACACCTGAGCCACAAACGCAGCGCTCTGGCAACACAGTTGACAAGGTCACGTGCCACCCTGATCTAACGACCGATTTGCTCTTTGGTCTGGGCGGCAGGTTACGGGGTGAACGTGGGCCCCTTTCATCGCCGCTAATTTCGCCGTCGAACTCCTTGTGAACCGCGACGTGTGTTCCCCCAAGACCCTTTCCTTGGACCCGGCATATCCTTCTACGACGGAAACTGCACAACAAAGCTCGGGCTAAATCGTATTTCTCGCTTCTGTGTTGTTTTAATATTTTCTCGTTCTGTCATCATTCCGCCTTTGCTGCAACATGGACTCAAGACGACAACGATCCACGAAGTCGCCGGAGCATACTTTAGCTCGCGCCCTGCTGCATTGGGCCCTGTGGCCCACACCCCTGTCTCTGGCCCCCTTCCGAGGCCACAGAAACAACACTACTCCAGATTTGTCTTGGAGTGTCCAGACCCCCTCCCTTTTATTACGAAATCTGGACTACACTAGGACAGCCCGGAAAACACATGCGAGTCCCCGTCGGAGGCTGGCCGAAAACCATGGCGGGGCCTCGCGGCCGCGTGTCCCTCGGCCTCGAAATACCCCGTGGCGCCGACACCCGACGGTTCCCGTGTAGCAGTACATTCGAGGACTGCCCCCCCCCCCCCCCACACACACAGACCTTTCGAAATACGAGATGGTGTGGTTCGACTCTCTGGTGCGTGGCGAGCCTGAAACTGCCTATATTGATAGGCATTCCCAGCCAGTCACCGAGATGCCTGCTCAGGGGCACGCTCTGGACTGAAGGGTTGATGATGTGTTGTACGGTTCGGCTTGAGACACTTCCGGGAACCTGGGTATTAGTTGTGGGAGGAGGGGGGGAAAAGGTGAACGGGGAGCGGTACAGGGGGGACGGGGGGGAGCTGGGTGAGGAGGAGAAGGGCAAGGAGGGGGGGGAAGGGGGGGACAGGGAGAAAAACAGGAAACCGAGGAGTGGGGGAGGGGAAGGACGATGGGGGGGGAGGAAGGGGAGGGGGGGGGGGATGGGGGAAGAAGGCGGGGGTGATGGGGGGGATGGGGAGGAGGCGGGCGGGGGGACGGAGAAAGAGGGGGGGGGCAAAGAGAAGGAGGGGGGGGGGACCAACCGACGCCACGGCGGGGCTGCTCGGCCACCCGTCCTCTGGCTCAGCCAACTCATCCTGTAGTAGCTGGGGATATGGATCTCCTCTCGGCCGCGCTCGATGTCCATGGACGTGCTGGCGGCGGTGCAGCTTGTTCTTTCGAGTCGGGTGGCGGATAGACACAGACAGGGGGGGCTGACACAAGAGAGAGAGAGAGGAACGGAGACCGAGAGAGAGAGAGAGAGACAGAGACAGAGACCGAGAAAGAAAGAAAGCGAGAGAGAGAGAGAGAGAGACAGAGAAAGAGAGAGAGAGAGAAAGCAAGAGAGAACAAGAGACAAAACACGAGAGACGGAAACGGAACGGCAGGGGATCGCGCTCGTCGGTGGTGGAGGATGCGGAAGAGGAGGCGGAGGAGGGAGAGACAACGGGGAGGTGGGGGGTGACAGGACGGGGGGGGAAAGGATGAAATGGGCGGGAGAGGAAGAGACGACCGTACGATAGGGGGGATTCAGCCCCACCCTGTCATCCACCTCGCCCCAGAGGGCGGGGCAGCGGACCGGCGGCGGGTGCTCCTGGCCCGTCGAATGGCTCCATGCAAACGTCGACGCCATGCGCATCGGCCGACGATCGGCCGACGATCGGCCGACGACGACCGGAGGTGCGCGGTAGCGTGAGCATGGGCAATAACGAAAAACTGAGGCGATAGGAGCAAGAAAGGGATGCAACACCAGCAGTAGAAACGCACGATAGAGACGGCAAATTGGGGGTGGGCATAACGATCTCATCGTGTGTGTGGGGGGCAGAACACGCATCATTACGAATTCCCTGGAAGTGCGCGACAGAGCGAAAATGGGTGCAACCACTTTGGCACCCACTGAAAACGACGGCGCTGGCCGCTGCAGCGGCGCCAGTCCGCGGAGTCACTCTGGTTCCAGCGCGTCGCCGCTGGCCAAAACACCAGAACTCGCAACGTCCTCCAGCCCGGCAGCCGTGCCAGCTGCGAGACGAAAGCCAGGGCGCTGACGCGAGGGAAAGGTAGGAGGAAAACCAATAGCACCAGCAACGCTCGGGGGGCAAGTGACGCGAGGAGGTCGCGGGGGGTAGCAAACTGGGCGACGGATCGAATCCACAATCCCGCTATGGGAGACCTCAAAGACAGGAAACAAATGAAACTCATCCCTGCGGGATTGCGCAACAAGCATGCGATCACTCGGATCTCATTAGTCAAGCTTTCCGACTCGCCCTGGGGTGGCAATCATCGTGGTAACGGTGCGCGGAGAATGCGAAGACGCCCGGCCGACTGCAGGAGGGCGACGTGCGCGACGCAAGCGGCGCCGTTTCAGCGGAGGGGGCAGCAGCATCTCCGATATAGCGGGGCGGTTGGGCAAAAACGGCTGCAAACAGGCGAGGCAGAAGGGTCGGGGGAAACCGACGCCTCGGATGGCGGGCGGTGCCGGCACGGTTACAAACAAGAAAAGGAGGAGAAGGGGATAAGGTGAAGTGGCAGGCGGAAAAGGGTTCCTCCTTTTTCTTTTCCGCCCCCGTCCCCACGCTGCAGTGTCCTGCGACGACGACGAAGGTGACGACAACGGCGACAGCCACGGCGACGGCGACGGCGACGGCGACGACGACGCACGGCGAATGCTCAATGGGGCGGGGCTGGAGGCGGGGGCACTGCGCATGCATGCCCGCCGTAGTCGTCGACGACGACGACGACGACGGCGCCGACGACGACGACGACAACGACGACGCAATGCGAATGCCCCAGCTGCAGCCGGCGACGACGATGAAAACGTCGACGATGGGGGCGAGCACGAGGACGAGCACGACGACGACGATAACGACCAGGACCACGACGACGACGCCGACAACGACGCGCCGACGACGACGACGCTCTGCGGATGGATGGCCAATCGGGGGCTGTTGCGTAGGCCCGCTGTCGTCGACGACGGCGACGACGACGACATGGGCGAGGGCGAAGACGAGGACAGAACGAGGACGACAACGGACGACGACGGCGACGACGACAAACTGCGGATGCCATATGTGTGCGTGGGGGGTTCTGCTCAGTCCCGCTGTAGTCGACGACGACGACGACGACGACGAGGGCGGGGGCGGGGATGGGGACAAGGGCGACGATTATGTTAAGCAGCGCGACGACGACTGCGACGACGACGCCGCAGCGCGGCTGCCCCATGGGGGGGATGCGTAGGCCCGGCCCGCTGCAGTCGACGACGATTACGACCGCGACGACAACGATGACGACATCTTTTGGCGCGTCAGTCATCAGCATGAGACGGGGGAGAACCCCTGGCCAGGTGCAGCGAGTGACTCGTTGGGCTTCTGCATCCGTCTTTGATCCGGCTAAGAGCGCGGGCATCAAGCGCTGCAAGTTCAGTGCGCGTCCACCCCCATCGGACTTGTCGACGAGCGAGACGAAGACGACTGTGACGGCGAAACGGGAGACGAACCTCCTGCTGGCGGCGCGGGCGGCCGCGGCCCCCTCGAAGTGCAGGCGGGCGCCCCGGCGCACGGCTCCACGCTGCAAGCTGGCGTCTGACGCGGCGGTCAGCTCGCTGAACGGTCTGCGGAGGTCGCGCCGCCCAATCGTCTGCGCCGCCGACGCCGCCGGCAGCCCCTAGAGCACCCGCGCAGGCATGGGCGCCTGGCCGCGCATCCTGATCGCGAGCCGCCATGGGTGAATGAAGCGAATCATCGACTCGCACCCGAGGACGAGGCAGCGGACCCAGCGACCAGCCAGCAACAGCATCCACTTCTGCGCCAACTGCAGCAATTGCGGCGCCGCCACGGTGAGGGGCGCCGCGCAACGCCCGAACTCCACAGGGGACCCAAACGAGCCCACCTCGTTGACGATGTCTCGGCGCAGCAACACCGCCCGCAGCTCCCAGGAGACAGCCCCGGGGTCGTCGGGCGGGACATGGCCATCCGCGTCTCGAGCTCCAGGGGAGCCCGCAACGTCATTGAGGCCCCTCTTCAGCTGGACTGCCTGCCGCCAGTCAACAAACTCCAGCGCGCCCGGGCTCTCGCCGCACAAGGTCCCCAGCCGCCGAGGGCGAGGGTGCTGGGCGCGCAGCTGGCGCCCGCGGACGCGGCGGACCACGCCGGGCGCTGAAATCCACCCCTCAGGAACGACAGCCGGCGCAACGCACACAAGGCCTGCACCTGCTAAGCCCGCCGACACCCGCGACGCATGCATGAATGTGGCTCCGCGCGGCAGCCAGGCGTCCCTGAGGCCGTGCACTTAGAAGCAGCACTTCAGGTCCTCGACACCCCAATGTAGACCAGACCGCGAGGTCAGGGTCTTCCACGTGGCGCCATATTGGAGGAAAGGAGCGCCCCCCCTCCACGATGCGACGCACGCGGCTGGCGTGGCAGATGGTCATCACAAGGCGCCGCGCCCTTTCGGCGGCCACCCTTGCGCGCGCAGAGGCTCCTCAGCGTCTTCCGACCGCGCGCCTCGAGGATCTCGCCGTGCTCGGCAGGCTTCAAGATGCCGCGCTGCGCGACCTCCCCCGCGATGGTCTCCCACTCGGTATCGGTGGCCCAGACCTCCTCGGCGTCGTGGGCCGTGGCGGCACTCATCAACTCCCGCTCCCCGTCTAGCTCCAGCTGGGCTCCTGGATCTGGGTGTCTCAAGGCGTTCACCTCGGACAGCGGGTTAGCCATGGGCGCCCTTTGGGCCGCCGATCGAATCGCCTGTGGCGCCCGGCTCCCGTGCGTGGCATAGTGCAACGTTAAGCTCTCAGCCGTGGTGTTCAGCTAAGCTTGCCCCTGCTCAATGGCTGTCGCATTGCATTCCCCAGTTCTGCAACTCCCTCCGCGGGCAGGGACAGGGGACAGGGCCGCAATGCTGGAAACTGTCGGCAGCGGCGCGAGGTCTCGCCGCTTCCCCACACTGCGTAGGTGGGCACGACTCATGCGCGTCAACAGCTGCATCCTGCCCCCACCGGGGGCGAAGTGCAGCTTCCTCTGGGCATCGAACTTGTCGCAGTGTCGGCGTAGCCAGCTCCCAGGATACTCACGGTCAAATAAATCAAACGTCGTGAACCTCATCGTCGCCACTCCTAGCGCGAGAGCCCACTTCAGCGCCGATGAGATCTCGGGACGCGCGCCAGGTTGCGGCGCTGCACCAGGCGTCTCTGTCGTCGGGCACGGCCGTCTCGACGCAGCCTCTCCCGCGGCCAGCTTGAATTGCTGGGGGGGCTCCAGCAAGGCGGTCCGCGCCCGTGGAGCTCGTCTGGGTTGCCGCGCACTCTGGGTCGCAGGCGGCGCCAGCCTCGGAGCGGCCTAGAGACGGCCCTGGCCGGCCTGCCGCCCCCGCCTCGTTCTGCCCGCCCCTTCCCCCGCAGCGGGGCGACCCGTTGCCTCCCGCGCGCGGCGGGCTGCGGCGCGGAAGCGGTCCGTCGCCCGCGAAGAGCACGCGCCGCTGCAGAGAGCGAGCGGCCCCGTGGGCCTCCCCCGCGCGCCTCGGCGCTCGCCTCCTGTCGGGGCCGGGCCCCCTTGCTCCCAGCGGCGCGGGGCTCGCCCTCGCTGCCGCTGCCGCGCCGCCAAACTCCGCCCGCAGCGAGGGGGCGCGAAGCGAACTCGGTCTCTCGGCCGCCGACTGCTGGACTGCTCGCCGGGGCCGCGGGGCTGCCCGCTTTGCCGCCGGAGCCGCCCGCCTTCGCCGCCGCCTGCTCGGCGCGCTGCGTCTGCGCCCGCGGCGGGAAGCGGGTGCTCGCATCGCCTTCGTCGCAGTTTCCTGGGAGCCGTGGATCTCCGCGCACTTGCTCGCGGCGTCGGCCCGCCCAGCAGAAGGAACGGCTCTCCCGCCGTGGTTGCGGCGCAGATCCTTGCGCGGGGCCATCTGCCAGTGGCTGTCCACGGTCGCCTGCTCGATCGCCTCCATCCACTGCATCCGCGCGGCCCCGCGGGGATCGAGTTCTCCTCGAAGGGGGGCGTGCAAGGAGTCCACCGTCGGGCGGATCTCCCATCGCGCTCCTCGCAATCATCTCGCAATGGGGGTGGAGGCCGTGGAACGCATCGGCGACGCGCCTCACGACCTGGCCACTCTTTTCCGGCACGAACTCTCAGTCGGCCGCACCGTCGCGCCGCGCCAGGCTACGACTGCTCACCCTCGTGCAGCTCGCAATCGATGCGCCTGGCCGGTCGCAGGCAAGGGTCTCGATCTGGCGCCTTGCGTCGACGTGTGAGGCGCCGCCAACGCACACCCCCCGTCGCTCCCTTCCTTCTTGTTATTATTATTGTTCTTCTTGGCCCGTTTGTCAGCGCGAGCTGCCTCCGCGCGTGATGCCCGAGACTCGCCGATCGTCCTCTTGTACTCCAGGCGTCTCCACAACTCGATGGCCATCGCCGCCAGCTCGTCGCGTGGGGGGGGCCCTCCTCGTCTTTGCCTGATGCCGAGCCAGCTGGCCCCAGTCCCGGGGTCGCGCCAGGCAGGCCCCCCGCTCCCGCAGCGGCGACGGCCCCCCCCGCCTGCAGCCGCGGCTCCAGGACGCCTCGCGAGGCTCGCACATGGTACGTCTCGAGCTGAATCACCGACCGCAGCAGTCATAGCATCATGGCGGCGCACTGGGCGGCAGGCTGGGTGTCGAGGTGCAGCGCCGACCCATCGACCGCGCCGAAGCTGCACCACAGCGCGGGGGCGAGCTGGGGTGCGATCGTTCCCAAGGACAAAGCCTCCATGAAACAGCCGTCCACGTCGCCTTGCCAGGCGTTCGGCTCCTGGCGCACGACGGTGCCCACGGCACCTCCAAGCGCGCCCAGCAGCATGACCTCGACGCATGCTCCAGGGCTGACGCTGGGCCGCTGGATGCACGTCGTAGCCCTCGGCCCGTGGGCCCCGCGTCACTAGCAGTCGAACGCCGCGGCCCTGGGTCACCGCCAGCTGCGCGGGCGAAGGAGACGCCCCCGCGCCGAGGGCGATACCGCCGAAACCGCCCAGCAGGCTGCCTGCCGCGCCACCAGCGGCGCCGCCAGCGAGGGGAGGCGAAGTGGAACGCCAGCGGCAGAGGCGCGCACCCGATGCCCAGCACGCGGGCGCCACGACGCCCCGCCACCCTGCCCAAAGGCGAGTTTAGCGGCGAGGTCCGCCGCCAAGGAGCGCCGCCAGCACAGGATTCTGCACCGCCTTCGCGTTCAGGCAATGGTCGATTCTCGAGCTCGCCCTGTAGTGCCAACGTCGCCGACTCGATAGAGTTCGGGAGGGGGGGTCCGCAGCGCATGGCAGACGACGTGGAGACTCCGAGCAAGGCCGGGTAGCCTATCGGGCAGCCAGACGAGTCGTCGAGTCAGTGCCGCCCACCGCACTGATTGGTCCGATGGTCCTGGGCTGGGCTCGTCTTCGCCATCGGTCACCTGCTCGGACGACTGGAGCCCACGATACAATCGGCGTAACACTGCTGACTGAGCAGCAAACCGTTGCGACAAGAACCGGTATTCTACGAGGAAAACAACTCACAGCAATCCGACCGTAGCACTCTTCACCCGTCTCCTGCATGCGACCCCACGCCAGGGGACAGATCCTTGGGCGAGGCTGCGGCGAGAGGTACTGAAGGGGCCGCCCAGAGTCTGGCAGCCCCAGCTGGGGCTAGGACTGGCAACAGCGCCTCCACATAGCCAGATAAACTTGAACAACAAGTATGGACAAGGCGGTCGTGACAGCAAGCAGGATAAAGTGAGGACGGGAGGCAAAACACATCACATGTGATATAACATGTCATTGCCAAGACGCGACGAACGCTTTGATTTGCGACGCTGGTGTCAAAGAACTCACAAACGATTGTCTTCCAGCGGTGCACTTCCCGCATTGAAGACATATTCTCGGAGGGCCCTGTGAAGAGGGAACTTGGAGAGAGGCCGTATCGCAACATCGTTGATGCGTCTTTGGCTTACTCTGCTCCTTTTCCTCCTCCTCCTCCTCCTCCTCTCCTCTCTTCCTCTGATGCTGCCCCCCCCCACCCCTCATCCTCATCCCCGCTCTCCGTCTCCCTCTCCCTCTGTCCGTCTCCTCCTTCTCCTGTATCCCCTTCCTCCTCTTCGTCCTCCTCCTGTCCCCTTTCCGGCGCCACCTCATGCCTACCTCGCCCTAGTCCTCATCCTTCTGCTCGTCCTGCTGCTCCTCCTTCTCCTGTCCCTCCCTTTCCATTACCACCATGCTCGGGCCCACAAGAGAGCAAAACGTACCTGAGAAAGAGGCTATCCATGCTCATGCTCTCGAACGTGCCATCGTGCTCCTCCGCGACACTCGCCTCGACACCGCGCCAACTAAGGCGGCGGGAGGCCAAAACACCCGCGCCAGCCAACACCTTACACTTTCGGTTTCGCGCGTGTATTTTGCCGCGAGACGATCCCAGATGCTTCTCGATGGCCCTCGCTGGAGAAAAATGCACACGCCCGAGCGATGCCAAGTGAAAATTGGGGTGAAGAAGGTGCCCTTTTCGGGCCCCTTTGAGGCCCTAAAGGGTTCCTTTAGAGGCCCTAAATGGCTCCTTATCTGAAGCCGTCGCTGCCCTGTCACCCCCCCCCTTTACGCGCCCCCACAAAATTCGCGGTTCTCGTTTCCGATCGCTCGCATGTTGCACGCGTGGCACCGCGGCGGCTGCTTACTTACTGAACCAAACGCGATCTGAGGTTATGCTCGGAGTTACAAGCTCTAAACTGTTGCTTGTTTGATGAAGCGTAAGAGACCCCATTTTCAGCATCTCGCCCCGCGTCTGAGAACACAATTTGGCCATCTGAGCAGATGCCACGTCCAAAACAATTGCCTCTGCGCCAAATGCCGTGCAAGGTACTGGTTCGAACACGTCTGGTGTATGATGACTGGTTCGATTACGTCCTTTCCGTCCAAGCACCATCGTCGTGCAAGCTCTCAGCTTTTCCGAACACCCAGGCGCCACCGTCGTGCAACGACTGGGTGTATTCTCCTCTGGTTATTCGGCCGAGGCGTTGGATCGGGTTCGCCCCCTGGATGCGTCTGCGTCGTGTCCTGGGCTGCCCAGCGGGCCTCACACCGTCCAAATGCTTCAGGCCATCCCCTGCTTCGGCGGTGGACAACCCTCCCTTTCGTAAACCTCCCCTTCGTGCAAGCGGCCTGGGACGGAAACCGACGGACCCGGACCCGCGAGAATGACGGCCGCGACGCCCTCTCGCGAACCGAAGACGGCCAATTCCTCAATCGACGTGCCAGGGTCGGAGGTCTGCCCGCCTCCGATGGCTGCCCGTCGGCAACGCCGGGCGGCTTCGGGTCGACCTCAAGCGGCGCAGGAACCACGCGCGGCAAGGGAGCGCCGAGATTGGAGCCTGGAGATGGGCACCAGCACCAACACCGGGGGGTTGCAGTCGAGGCGTTGACCGAAGGAACCCCAAATGAGGAACGAGGCCCCTATTTTCCATAAGTTGAACTTCGACTTCGTATCGGAAACCTAAGGACAATCCAAGGCAAGCTGCGAAACACTTAAGGAACACGGAGACCCTCCCCAACGAAAAGGGTTCCTTCTTCAGGGCCCAGACTGTACCTCCACAGGGGACACATGCGCCTAGCTTTCGGAGTTGGTGGTAACCTGTCGGCAACCTTGGAGGCCAGAGGATTACCACTACCGCCGAGATCGGGATTTCTTCTTCCCTCGGTGGAGGCACACCGCCGATATTAGTGTTGGTATCAGCCTCTAGGCCTGCGCCAAGAAAATTAACCAGCTCCGCCCGCCCGCCTGCCGCCAAGTCTAGCCCAACAGTCACTCTCCGCCGTGCGCCCGCTCGAAGCGGGGCTCTCAGGACCGGGAGGCGAACGCATCTCGAGCGCGCCTCCTCCTCCTCCTCCTCCTCCTCCTCCTCCTCCTCCTGGTCCAGGGTTGTCCGGACCGAGCCACCAGTGGCGAGGCCTCCGAGCGAGTTTTCGCGACACCGCTCGGTGTACCACACGGCACGAGGTCGCCCAAACTGGGTCCGAGTAGATTGGCTCGGGGGATCGCGCCGCATCGCCAATGAATCGGCGATGCGTCGGTGACGTCGGGATGGATAACATCGGGCTCCGAATCGAGCCCAGTTGCCGATCCATCAGCGATGCGGCGTGGTCGACCGACCCCATCGACCTCGACTCCATTTAGGCGGTCTGGAACACCGGTACAGGGTACAGTCAACCCACATAAGTAGGACGCACGATAAGGATGGCAAAGGCTTTGGAAGGCCAAGCCGGCACTTTGCGAGAGGGGCGCGGCCAGCGAGAGTGGCCAAGGATGGGCCGAAGGGGAAAGATGCAAGGGTGACCTTGGAAAGTCGCTCATCTTTACTACAGTAGGGGCCCGAATACAAGAAACCTTCCACAAGAAATCGAACCCTGAGACCCCCGGGCGTCGATTGAGTTTGGGTGTGGGAACGTCACGCTCTCAGAAGCAAACCCATCGAAACCCAAACCAACCCAGGGCACCTTGGAGGTGAGCAGGGTGTTTCTTGGCATGGGCCCTCACTGTATGCCGGTTTCGAGGCCTCCTAGATAAGGTCCGAGTAGATGGGGTGGGAGGATCGCGCCGCATCGCCAATGTATCCTGATGCATCGGCGATGCATCGGCGATGCATCGGGGACGTCGGCGATGCTTTGGCGACGTCGGCGTGTGGAAACACGGTCTCCGCATCGAGCCGCATCGTCGATGCATCGGCGATGCGGCGCGACCCACCGACCACGTCTGCTCCGACCCCACCTGGGCGGCCTGGAAGGATGGCCGTACCCCAGAGCTGCACGTGCCGGAGAGCCCTCCCCACGGCTCCCCCCCCGAGAGGGATCAGCTGAGCCCCAGAGAGAGGCGGCGGTGCTGCGCGCGGCACGAGATGGCGCGAGCAGCTGCTCGGAGTGCAGGACGGGGCCGCGGGGGGGGGATTTCCATGAGCGCCCAATGAGGCTCTCGCGGGCCTTGCGGCGGCACCCAAACAATCTGCTACGGCCACTGGAGCTGCCGAGCGCCCAAGACCTGAAACTAAGCATGTCCCTTGAAGCTTTGAGTTGAGTGGTTCATTTTGGACGCTCGTTGAAGCGTGCAATGGGCGACCGCGAGCAAGTTTCACCTGAAGGCCAATTCAACCGTACTTTGCCATGGCATGTCGTTTAATGGGCGTCAACGGCCTAAAAAGGCGCAACCTTGAAAACACGCACACGCGCAACGGCTCGCCAAATCCGTGTAGATGCGCTTCAGGGCCTCCATGTGCTCCTGAGGCGCAGCGGCGGACAGCGGGGCAAAGATGATGGCAAGAGCAGGGCAGGTGCCGGGGCAGAAGGCATGGGCAGGGCAGAGGCAATGGCAGAGGACAGGACAGAGCACGTGCAGACAGCGGGATCCGCGGCCGGCGAAGATTCCCACCCCTGTCTCGCGACCTCCCTGGAATGGAGGCTGAGGGCGGGACCCGCGGCCAGCGATGAGTTCTGCCTCTGTGGGCACCATGCCCAGATCCCCCTCCTCCTCCTCCTCCTCCTCCTCCCTCCTCCTCCTCCTCCTCCTCCTCCTCCTCCTCCTCCTCCTCCTCCTCCTCCTCCTCCTCCTCCTCCTCCTCCTCCTCCTCCTCCCTCCTCCCTCCCTCCTCCTCCTCCTCCTCCTCCTCCTCCTCCTCCTCCTCCACCTCCCCCCCCTCCTCGTCCTCCTCCTCCTCCTCCTCCTTAAAACCTACACCATATGACTGCAACTCTCCGTGCTCCCGTGCCTGGAGCGGGGCGGTGCGCCCGTGCCTGGAGCCAGGAGCACTCAGACCCAAGGGAAGGGGCGTCACCCTGGGCGCTCTCTTTGGGGATGGGCAGACCCCCCCTTTAATAAAACGTGGTTTAGAGAAAACGACGGCCCACACCTGGCGGGCGCAAGCCTGGAAAATCACGGCCACGGCGCCCTCTCGAGAACCGACAACGGACAATTCACTAATCGACGTGTCACTGTTTGGGGGTTCTGTCCACCCCCGGTCTCTCCAAGCACCGTGGGCCAGGTCCCGAGGCACGACCGGTCGACGGCAAGCAAGGAGCCCCGGAAGAGAACGCCCGAGGGTCCAGCCCAGATACAGTCGGAGCGTTGACCCAAGGAACCCTAAATAAGGAACGAGGCCCCTTAGATCCACAAGTTGGACTTCGGTTTCCCATCGAGAACCAAAGCAAAACCCGAGGCAAACTGTGAAGCAATCAAGGAAGACGGAGCCCATCCCCAACGAAAAGGGTTCCTTCTTCAGGGCCCCGACTGTATTTCTCGGATTCTTGAGCGACACCTGGAGTCCGTCAGGATCGATTATTCTCGGATTCTTGAACGACGTCTTGAGTCCGTCAACGAAATCGATGGTGTCTCTGGAGAGGCCTGGTGGGTGTGACCGGCGGGGGGCGAAGCGCGCACCCGGCGTGCCCCTTTCGGCCACCAAGGGCGGGGGGGGGCCCTGCAAGGCACCACGTGTGCACCTGGCTTCGCTCTGCCATTTGTCGCCCCCCCCCCCCGTCCGCGAGGCGGGGATTTATGAAGGGGCCCAAGGACACACAAATAAACACACACAGATAAAAATAAGCCCCATATTTTCTTTTATTTTCTGGGTTTTTGTCTTCCCCCCCACTTCCCATATTATCCTATATTCTCTGGGGAATCGAGGATTCGTTGTGTCTGTGTGTTTTTCCCCCTCCTGAATTTATCCATAACCACCGCCAGGGAACCGACGTCCTGGTGCCCCAGCGGGCGGTGGAGATGGATCTAGTTTGGCCCCCAGGGGCCCGAGTAGATCCACATCCACCGCCTGCTGAGGTACACGAAGATCCACCCCCCAATGCGGTGGTTATTGATACATTCCCGCCTCGGACCCTCACACAGCGCCCGAGCACCAGCAGGAGTGGCCGTGGCCGAGTGAAGCCGGGCCGGGAGGAGATGGCGATGATTCGCGGAGGCCCGGCCCCAGGTGCCCCAGGGCTCGACGGCTTTTCGCCGATCGACTTGTGGGGATCAAGCAGGACCAGTCCAGGCGAACGCAAAGAAATCTGGGTACATCCGGGCAAACCCTGGTAGATTCAGCGACCTCCAGGGAAATCCAGGAGAGCCCAGAATCGAATCGATCAGTCGAGTCGGCGATCGCAATGAATCGGATCGGCAGAATGCGGCAGCCAAGTCGGGAGACGTCGAATCGACAGAAATCAGCAGGCCAGCAGGCCACCATTGAGAAATCGGCATCCACATCGGAACCCGAAGTCGAATCGAAGTGGAATAGGAGGCCATCGACATCGAATCGAATCGGATCGGAGGAATCGAACGGAGCCCTGGAAATCTTGAGCACCTCGTGGCCGCTCCAATGTGAGTTGAGGGACGGCAGACACCGTGAGGCTCGTAACGTGCACGGTTCCCCCCGGGGCCGTATGCGACCACAGGAGGAGGAGGAGGAGGAGGAGGAGGAGGAGGAGGAGGAGGAGGAGGCGAAGGTGGAGGGGGAGAAGGAGATGGAAGGGGAGTAAGAGGAGGAGGCGGAGGAGGAGGAGGAGGAGGAGGAGGAGGAGGAGGAGGATTTTTTTTTTACAGTGCACCGCTAACACCCAGGCTCCAAGGGCAGAGAACCTGCCAGGGACTGGCCGCTAGGGAAGAAAATTTAAGCATCAGCCCAAGATGCGACGGTCTTGGCTGGAGGAAGGCCTTTACAAATCCTCTGCAAGACTTCCAACTGCGCCTTGGTTACAGCATGCGGTCCGAGCGTGACGGCAGGGCACGGACCCCTCAAGAAAGCACTGGGAGATCTGTTGGCCCAAGACCCGCACTCGCCACAAAAGTAAAAGGAGGCCTTACGCCACAGCACGTGCGTGGGGTGCACAGGCTTGCCGGAAATCCAAGGAGAAACTCGAATTGGCATGGGGTCCAATTGAAGGGACCGCCACAGGGACTCGTCTCGAGGCAGAAGCTGCCTGCCTGGACGGGCCCATTTCTTCGAAGATTTTCCCCCGTCCCCGCCATCACACACACGCTCACGCACACACAGCCCCCCTCCCCCCTCCAAGGTGGCGAGGCATGTGGAAGCAAGGCGAGCGCGCAGAGAAGGGGCGGTGTCCTTGACCTGGCCCTGGCAAAGTGAACAAGACCACACATCTTCAGAGAGCGACCAATGGTGAGAGCTGGACCGAACATCTGACTCGATCCACCTGCGGCGCCTTAGCACCAAGTCAATGGGCTGCTTGTTCAAACGCCGGTCTGTCTCCACCTTAAGAGCGGCACACTCAAGGATGATACACGCATTTCGCTTAAGAATTGCACAAGCCTGCTGAACTAAATCGTTGTGATCGCGGACAACATCCGCTGGAACCTGGCACTCTTCCGCTCGTGCGTCAGCCAACGAATCTGCGAGGGCATTCAAGACGACATGGTCCCAATTAGCTGAATCACAGAAGCGCGCAAACTTCACGGGGTCTTCAAGCAAGTGTGACGGAACATGAGAGAGGCGGAAGGAGGCGGTACGAGAGTCGAGCAGCTCCCAGGGAGGAGGATCTGCAGGCGGGGACGGCCGCGAGGTGCCCCTGCCACAGCGGTCGGGCGCCCCCCCAGGCCAAGCGAGAGGCGGGACGTGGTTGTTAAGGTGGAAGGTTTCTCCGAAGGGCTTAGGCGACCCGTCCTCCTCCTCTTCCCCCTCCTCCTCCTCATCCCTCCTCCTCCTCCTCCTCCTCCTCCTCCTCCTCCTCCTCCTCCTCCTCCTGCTCCCTCTCCTCCTCCTCCTCCCTCCTCCCTCCTCCCTCCTCCTCCTTCCTTCCTCCTGGACCTCCGTCCTCCTCCTCCTCCTCCCTCCTCCTCCTCCTCCGTCCGTCCGTAGCCATTTTGGCTCAAGCTTGCCTCACGGGTCAGGTCCTGTGAGCTGGGGCCCAAGCTTTCTGCACCGAGGGTTCCTGCAGCCCCGCTTCCGTACACACCATTTCTCCTCCCCGCAGTTTCCCGCCGCCATACGCTGCTCTTTTGTTCGTTGTGGGAGTGGCATCGGCATCGTGGCGAAATGAAAAAAGCGTGATCGACCACAGCGTGAACATTTCGTGTGCTCCAATCCCAAGTGCCGAGGTTGGGGCTACTGCGACATCAGCCAGTTCTGTGGTCTGTGTGGCCAGGGTCGAGGCAAAGGACGGGGAGAAGATCAAGGTTCTCCCCCACCGGTGCCTGAAAGAGCTAATCGTTGGAAAGGAGGTAAACATGCGGCCAAGGGCATTCGTTAGAATGATAGGCAGGGTGAGCATGAACAGTCTTCCCAACACGACGATAAGGCTGCCCCAACGACCACCACGGACCAAGACCAAGTCTCGCTCTACCAGGACCTGGTGCAGTTTGGGAAAGAGAGAGAAGGAGTTGGAGGCAGTAGCTATGAGGCAGCCGTGCAACAGCTCAAAGTTGCCAAACAGTCGGTGCTCAAGGCCAAACCTCTCGATCAGCAAGCCCAATCGTTGCGCGACCAAATCGAGAGGACAAGGGAGAGGATCAACAAGGCGGAGCTGCAGGCGTCTAAGAAGCTCGGGGAGATCTCCAAGCTCGCAGACAAGTACTCGGACCTGCAGGCCAACATCACTACGACTCGCGAGGAGGTCGTGCAGCTGGAGGCACAGCATGCGATCGCGGTGCATTCAGTTGCTGCAGCCACGCCCAAGCCGAACACAATAAGCCCGTTTCCGACGCTCAACCATTTTATGGAGCAATTGCAGCAGGGGCCTGTCACGGGTGTGCCCGTCGACATCCAGCAGCAGGTCTACGCGTTGGAGGCGAGCATCAAGCAGGCAGTGCAGCAGGGGAGTACTGCCGTTGTGGAAGTTGCCAACCAGCCTCCGCCGCTCTCTGCCACAATGGCATGAGGGCCGCCAGCGGCTGGCACACAGCCAGGAGCGGCCGCGACGGTGGCGAAGGAGGAGCCAGACAATTTGCCCAAGGCTGGCGAGCGTGAGAACGACGACATGGATGCCACTGCATTTTTCAAGCAGAAGGAGCAGACGAGGCTCCACAGCAAGCAGGGGGCGCTCGCTCAGGCTCTCGGCAACATCGCGGTGGAGTCCTCAGACCAGGAGACCAGGAAGGCCAGAGCAGCACTCATCGGGGCGACCGAGGCGGCGAAGGCCGCTGGGAAAGGTCCCCCTGGTGGCCCGTATGGCGGGTAACAGCAAGCAGCTCGACATCATCCCCATCAACTGCATTTGTTGGGCATCAGTACAGACGTTAGTTCAATCATGTGAAGTTCATGATGCTGCAGCCATCTATGCTCAGGAGGCCAAACCCCGCGAAGACAAGATGGCACAAGCAGTTCAATGGTGTGAGGTACGAGGCTGGCATGCAGTCATCTCAGATTGCGACGTCGGTGACAACGGCTACCGCAGCAGCGGCACGTGCATCCTCATCCGCAATGGCCTCAACATCGGAGTCCAGCCTCGCCCCTTCCTGTCCACGTCCCTCCCAGCCGTGCTGCCGCTGCCATTTTAGAACTGCCAGGGCACCGTCTAATTGTTTGTTTTGCCGATGTCCTTCGAGGCCGCCGAGGGCCTCAACAACGCTAATATGCACCCTCTCGCTACGGCAGGATGGTTTCAACAGAAGTATCGCATGCCTGGTTTCGTCGGGGCTCATTTCAACACGCCCCCTTCAACGATGGCAGGGTCGGAAGTTTTAGCGCGAGCTGGCATAGAAGCAGTGTGCCCGGCAGGGTGCGCTATTTTCACCAGCGAGGCTCGAAGCAAGATTGTCTATTTCCTGATGAGCTCGCGCCTCAACAATTCGGCGAAGGCGATCTCGGTTCTCAAGCAGTACCCCTTCTCGCCCCACCGCCCCGTCAAGCTCGGCGTAGCCGCGGGGTCGAGCCTCGTGGTGCCGGTCCTCAGCAAGCCCCAGAAGCTCCCCACAAGGCGCCCTTATGGACCTGCCCTGGAGAATTGGGTCTGGATTAAAACATCGGCTTCCCTGGATGCCGCGGAGCAAGTTTTGGTTTCGGAGGCCCCTGGGGCCCAGCGAGCCGCCCTGGATGAAGCGCGTTATATTTGCGTTTCGGGAATGGAAGTCGCGATAGGCAGAATGACCAACACCCCCCTTCGAGAAGCTGGGCTCCGTTGTGGGCCCCCAAGGATCCTCTGGTCGTCGGCAAAAGCTGAAAAGAGCCAACACCGAGCTGAATGGAAGTCTTTCTGGAGGCAGACGCGCTGGCTGCTCAGCCAGACTCTAGAGGAGCAGCGCAAGTCGGATGTCGACGGGCCCCCTGATTTGCCGCAGCAGTTGGTCGAGCCACCGCAGGAGCTTTTTGTTTCCAATGAGTTGAGCACCCTGCCCAGCAGCGCGAGCAGCCTCCTTGAAGCGCTGCAGCAGGGCGCCAGGGCAACTAAGAGGTAACAGATGCAGCTGAAGCGGTATTCCGGGAAGAACGCGAATCAATTATCAAGTATTGTGGGAAGGAATAATATTCTGAAGGTCGGAATGCCAGTGCGACATGGAAACGATGGGTGAACTATAGAATGGCGTTGGGGGTTGGATGGGCCCACAGATGGGCCAAGAAAAATAAGCATTGGAAACCTACCCAGGTTTAAACGCAAGCTGGTGATTTCTCGGGCTGCCCGACTGACTTGTTGAATGCGCAAGTCCGGCGTCCATCTGCCATCTGGGGCTCCAAGGCGGCACCCCGAGCAAGAGCCCCATCGGACCCCTGGGCGGCAGAAGCTCTCCCTCGCATTGCCACAAGGCAGCTCAAGCAGGCTCTGAAGAAGTTTAGCCTTGCTACGGCAGAGACTCGGGGTGGACTCCACCCCAAGCATTTCGCCCTAGTGTCGCTGCAGCAACAGGAGCAGTTTTGCAGGCCCCTCAACGTTGCGGAGCGAGTTGGCAACATGCCGACCCAGCTTCTTGCAGTGATAACAGCCCTCATCCGCAAACATAAGCCATCAGGTGAGGGCCCTCCTACAGAGGCATATGACTTATGCCAAGTACGTATCGGATTTGGGCCCGACTTCGTCAAGTTGAATCAAGAAGATGGTGGCAGCGGCATCGCCAAGTTTTCTTGCGCATGCAGCAGGAAGGTCAACCCTCGAGCTGGTGTGCTAGCAGTCGCTTCAGGCAGAGAGCGGCGCCACCTAGGACCCATCCCTCCACGCTGTCTCCATCATGTGGGGCTTAACGAATCATTATGAACATTCAACAGAGGGAAGCTGCAAACGAGAGTATACGAATCGGGATTTAATGGGAGCCATCATGCCAATCATCATAAACCAATACCAGAGTCAACGTATGATAACGTTAAACAATCAAACATCCTACGCAGGCTTTACGCCGAAAGGTATCCCAACAGGCTGCAGTGTTGATGCGTTCCTGGTCCAGATGTACTGCGTGGAACCATTAGATATGTGGACTTCCAACGTGCCGGTCTCCCTCCATACGTTTGTCGACGACCTGCTCCTTCTCTTCTCCCACAAGTGCAGGGCCACCCTCGTCGCGGAACTGGGGAGAGCGGCCGCTGGCATGCTGTGGGCCATCCAGTTCGAGTTGTACTGTCCGGTCGCAGTCGCCAAGTCCGCTGTGCTCGCGACCTCAGTGGGTACCCAGAAAAAGCTAGCTAAGCAGGTAGGCAAGTACTCGGGCTCTGCCCCAACACATGCAGCTAACCGAGGAGTTGATTTTCGAGCTGGTCAAAAGAGCGGCAAACATATATGCAGCAGCAAGCTTATATACAGACACGCTAAGATAAACGCGAAGGTCCCAAATATTCGAGCGGTTCATAAAGCTGGTGGAAATACCCTAAAAGTTTACAATACTGGTTTTGGCCAAGCCCAATGTTACGTTTCAGAAGTGGTTGGTATGGACGACGTGGAACTCCGTCAGGCTCAAAGGTTATGAGATTGGAAGTCGTTGGCCAAGGGACCTCAGACCGATGGGTTTCGCTCGCGCTGGATCTATTTGAGGATCCCTGCTGGCGATCAGGTCTAGGACCCATTCTTTTGTGGTCTACGCTCGTGCGGCGAGCCATGACGAGCGAATTCGCGCCTGGCTTTAAACTTCCAGGTCTCCGCGCCATGGCCGCGGACATCCTTGCAGATCCGACAAGGAAATGGAGCCAATGCAGAGGCCCGTTCGGTGCAGCGATCCTCAGTGCTGCTCGTATTGGTTGGATTTCTCAGGCCCTTTCACCATAGTTGGCCAGAAAACCCAGACCAACAGCCTCACCACGACCTCACCTGCCCTCCTCCAGCACTGGCTCCAGGATGCCTGGGCGCAGGAGCTCAGGACACAGGCTGCACAGAAGTTGGGCCTGGAGGGCCAGTTGGACACCAGCGTCGCTCAGGAGCTCCTAAAGTCCAACCTAATCACGGACCCCGAAAAGAGTACCCGCAGAGCGTTCCTCACGCAAGGCCTCTGGACTCATACGTGCCTTCAGAAAGCAGGGTACCCCGCAGAGCCCCAGTGCCAATGTGGACACCCAACCGGCGATCTTCACCATAGACTAGTGAATTGCCTGTGTACAGCTCAGCTTAGAGAAGAAATGTTTTCCCAGCATGAAAGAGACCAACTTCAGTATCTGGCATTGTTTCCGTTTCAGGCAGGCTTCCAAATGAGGCCAGGGCGTTCGGTGATTGCCCCTGAAGGTCTCGGGAACAGTCTTAACACTTGTAAATTTTGGGTCAAGGAGGGGCTGTCCCTCCAAGACGTTTTTTTAAGGCAATATGTACACTGACGGACCATGTCTGAAACAGGGACGCTCTTGTTTTCATGCCGCTGGCTTCGCCACCGTGGTAATCGACGAGAGTGGCGAGCTCGAAGGAGCGGTCGATGGACCAGTCGGCAGCAATCTCCCTCAATCCTCCCCCTC
>CAUYUJ010019301.1:85999-140999 GCA_963575745.1 Prorocentrum cordatum | reverse complement strand
AGGAGGAGGAGGAGGAGTAGGGAGGATGAAGAGGAGGAGGAGCAGGGAGGAGGGGAGGGGAGGAGGAGGAGGAGGAGGAGGAGAGGAGGAAGAGGAGGAGGAGAAGAAGGAGAGGAGGGGGGGAGGAGAGGGGGGAGGGGGGGGAGAGGAGGGGGGAGGAGGGGGAGGAGGAGGAGGAGGGGGACGACGAGGAGGAGGAGGAGGAGGAGGAGGAGGAGGAGGAGGAGGAGGAGGAGGAGGAGGGGAAGGAGGAGGAGAAGGAGGAGACTTCCTTCGGCCCCTCTGGCCTACGAGCCGCAGCCCCTATGACCCAAGCCCCAGGGAAGGACAGAGCCTCTGCTGGCCGCACCCGGCGACGACGTTGTGCTCCCATTTCGTCATTCATAAGAGAAAGAGAAAAAGCGCAAAAGACAAACATACACTTTGCCGCCCCCGACAAACATACACTTAGGTCGGGCATGTCCCCCTGCAGGCGGAGCTTGGGCAACCAAACGAAACGTACCAACAAGATGCCCCCCCCAGTAAGCAACACATGCTGAACACATCGCCCCCAGGCTGCACTGTTTTGAACATTCCTCCTGTAGAGGGACAGGGCCGACTCAAGCATAAAATGTCGGCGCTCCGCGCGGATTCCTTGGATCTGCGCTGGGCCCCCCCCTTCCCGACGCGCGGAGCGCGCCCGGGGCGGCGCGGGAGGCGCCGCTGGGGGGGCCCAGCGCGGATCCAGGAATTCCGCGCGGAGCGCAAACAATTTATGTTTATGGCGTTTTCTCTGTTTCGAATTCACGTCCCAATCCCTGCTGCCGCCCGCTCCTCAACGCACCTCACGGCTGTTGTACCGTCCTCGGGGCAATGCAGAATAGAAAACGGAGATGCTCTCTGCTGGCCTTCCCCGAAGCGGCTGTGCAGGCTGCCATGGATGGGAAGACATGGCGAGTGGAGCTCAATGGTCAACCAAGCGCAGATCTGCGCTCTCTTAGTATGGCGGGGGGGCGCAAATGCCGCCTGACGCCGACTCGACGCCGTACAAAAAAGAGGCAGCATGCCCGAGCAATCGCCAAACTATCCACTCACCCAATCCATCGCGTGTGCAATTGCAATCGCTGGGTTCCCAAAGCGACCTGTTGATTTCTCGAGCAGGCAGGAGCAAGCTGCGTAACATGCTTGTAGTGTGCGTGCGCTCGGACTGGCATTTCTGGTGGAATTTCAGCCTGCTCCATGTTCACGATATCTACATATATAGTCTTATCGAATCTTCTGCCAATAACCTCGATCACCATCTCCACATGTCAATCGAACGCGTGCGACGTGCTGGTCCAAACGATACTTCAAACCATGGGAGAAACCACTACCCCCCCGGGGCTCTGCGATGCTTGACGGCGCGCCCAAGGGAAGACCGAGGGGCGCTTCTTCTCGGAGGGCTCGGAAGAAATCAAGCCTTCTGAGACGATTTCTCCAAGCCTTCGCCGAAGCCACAGATGTGATGGGCCTGTTTTCCACCACCACCACCACCATAAGCTGGATGGGGGGAAGGAGGAGGGCGAGAAGGAGAAGGACGAAGAGGAGGAGGAGAAAGAGGACGAGGAGGAAGAGGAGGAGGAGGACCCCTCCCCCTCCAACTTATGGTAGTGGTGGTGGACAACAGGCCCATCGAGATGTCTCCTCAGAGTGCCGGAGGGCTTCTGAGAAGGCCCGCCACCTTCCGAGCGGGGCCTTGACGCGCGATCGAAGGAAACATCAACATGTCCACCCGACCCCGTAGATAACACACGTGCTCCGACTGCCGACGTGTGGGGGCCACTGCCCCGGGCCTCGAGACTTCGGTGACCGCTCCTCGAGCAGGCGCGACTCATAGGCTTGTGAGGACCAGCTCCTGCTTGGATGTCACTCCTCTCGCGCTCGAGCTGCGTCCAACGTGGCAGAGCTTTGGGTTGCGCCGCACAGGGGCAGGTCCTCCTACAGACGGATTTTGGCAGAAAACAATCAACAAATGTTCAAACATAGTCAGACATAGTGACAACTCGCCCCCATTATGGTTGGATGTTCCTCCTGTAGAGGGGCATGCCCGACTTCAAGATAGCCCCCACCCCCCAGTAGTTTCAGGTCGGGCGTTTCCCCCTACAGGGGGGGGTTGGACGACAAGTAAAACCTAGAAGCAACCAGTCCTCGAACTGGCCCACAAAATACAAAGACAACATCGCCCCCACGCTAGATGTAGCCCATTTTTTCGAGCATCCCTCCTGTCGGGGGGACGGGCCCGACTTCACAGTAGCCCCACTTGGCCTCGGCGGGCCTTCCGAACAGCACGGGGCGCCCTCCGCACCCCAGCCGGGTGCCGCGCGCCCAGGGGCGCCGCCTTGGAGGCGGCGCACCACTGGCCACCGCTCGGACGTCCAGTCCCCGTACCAGGACCAGGTGCTGAGACCGCCCCGGGGCTGCTTCGAAGGGGGCCTGCCGAGGCCAGCCAGGGCCCCCTGTCGGCGGCGAGCGAGGGGCGGGGAAGCAGAGGCCTCCTCGATGGGGTCCGAGTAGATGGGGTCGGAAGATGGCGCCGCACCGACGATACATCGGCGATGCATCGGCGATGCATCGGCGATGCATCGGTGATGCACCAGCGATGCATCGTCGACGTCAGCGATGAATCGGCGACGTCGACGTGAAGCAAATCGGGCTCCACATCGAGCCGCATCGGCGATGCATCGGCGATGCATCGGCGATGCGGCGCGCTCCTCCGACCCCATCTACTCCGGCCCCATCTAGGAGGCCCCGAGGAAGTGAGAAGGGGCGGGCCTTCTCAGAAGGCTCGGAAGTTCCCCGGCCTCCTGGAAGTTGTCTAAGCCTTCCCCGAAAACAAAAACAGCAACTTCTCAGAAGGCACGAGGGCTTCTGAGAAGTCCCGCCACCTTCTACAGATACCTCCTAATGTTGACTTCCCCCCCTCGCTCGCCGCCGAACCTGGGGGGGCTGTCTGCGCGCAGCCCGACGCCCTACCAACTCATCTGATGTCCTTTTTCAAGCTCTCTGGGCGCACGCAACGGCCGACCGAACCCAACAGCAGACCTCTGGCGAAGTGTCAACGCAGAAGACGGCGATGGGCGGAGAAGACGAACGAACTGAGGCGACAGCAGGGGCTGTCTGGACATGCGGGAAGGCACTTTACGTATTCGCCTGGGAGCCTCGACGAACACGTGGGTGATCGGAACACCCGGACACGCACATGCACAGCCGGCACTAGGACCAAGAAGGTAATGGTGTCAGCAATCTGGGTCAGCTTCCCAGAAGTTTCTTGAAACGAGCCTGGGCCAATTTCTGCTGCTACCGCTGAAGGGCGAGCGTACTCAAGACACTGGGCCAGCTTCCCCGTAAGCTGGTTAACAGAAGCGCTGGCCCCGCTTTTTCGGGGGGGGGGGAGTTTCTGAATCAGATGCTCGACTGTGATGCCCCCCGCCCTAGAAGAAGAAGAAGAAGAAGAATAAGAAGAAGAGGAAGAAGGGACAAAAACCATAAGCGTGTACTTGGCGCTCCGCGTAGATTTCTTGGATTCGCGCTGGACCTCCCAATCTAGCGCGCGGAGCGCGCCAGGTGCGGTACCGCAAGCGCCGCCAAGGAGGCCCAGCGCAGATGCAAGAAATCCGCGCGGAGCGCCAAAAGTTTATGTGTAAAGCGTTTTTTTCTTCTTCGACTGAAGGCAAGCCAGGACGACTCGCCACTGCTTGACTGTGGCAGCCTCCGACAAGAGGGCTCCGATGCTCAAGCTCGTCCTGCTTCAGGGGCTGCCCCGGCGGATGCTCGTCGCCCCCGGCCGCGTCGGCCGCGTCCACGCTGGAAGCCTCCGCAGCCTCCCGCGCGCGCCCCCCCGCCGCCGTCGTCGTCGTCGTCGTCGTCGTCGTCACCGCCGCCGCCGTCGTCGTCGGCTTTATCATCTGGCCCAACCGTAAAGCAAACACGAAACTTCCTGCACTGCACTGTTACGCTGTTGCCATCACACTGGTCGCTGGGGTAAGATGCAAACACGAATATTCCGCAACGCCGCCCTGCACTGCAACTGTTGCGCTACGCTGGGGAATCGCCTATGTTCGGGACGGGGCTCGAGGCTCGAACCTTAGCGTCGGTGGCTGCGGGGAGGGCAGGACCGAACTCTGTTGCCAGTGGGGTGATGTCGCTAATCATTGTGGCTGTCCTCTGACTTTAAACTGCCTGTGGCAACGTGGGTTAACGCAGAGAGTCGCAGCATGTCTGGTGCGGAGACTTGGCTATTTTGATGTCACTTCAGTGGCGTCGCCAACAACAATTTGACACAACATCAGCTACTACAACGCATCGAGCAAATGGTCAAGCGAATTCGCCACCGTGCCGTGCCCAATGGCACTCTGGGAGGTGGCATAATGCTAACTGCTGCCTGAAACAATTGCTATATTTGCTTGACGTGCCCCGCCCACCTCTACTCACGCCCAACCTCGCTCATCCCCTTCTGAGGCTTCTGTTAGGGCAGCCCGACACTTCCGTATCGGCATCCCGAACATCCAAGACGGTTTTCAAGACGGCCCACGCAGGCATCCAATATGTTCAGAACCGGCTGCGCGAATGAGTGAGCCTAGGCAAGAATGACCTTTGGTAAGTGGTTTACGGTAGGAGCGGTGGAGCCGGGCCTTGTGTGTGGTGAGCACCATGCAAAATTGGAATGTTTATGTTATGGAGTCCTATATCGAGAACTTCACGGACGCCAAGGCTTCTCGAGGCACAAACAAATGGCAATGTGTGTGATGAACACCATGACGAATGGGAACGTTTACTATATGGAGTCCAAAAGCAAAGGCTTCCCGGGCGCCCAGGGCCCGGGGCGCCCAACAGAATGTGTTTGTGTATGTGTCTTCGTTTGTGTGTTTATTATATGAAGTTCCAAAGCAAAGGCTTCCCGGACGCCCAATCCCCCAGGCGCGCAGCATAGAACCACTGGGTGTCATGAACACCATAAGAGCGGGAGTGCTTACGACATGGAATCCGACAACAAGGGCTTCCCAGACGCCCAGGCTCCTGGGCGCCCAGCCGAATGTTGGTGTGTGAATGATGACCGCCACAAAGAATGGCAGCGTGTACTATGTGGAACCCCGGAGCAAGGGATTCCTGGATGGCCGATCTCCTGGGCGCCTTGCCGAGAGAGACTGTGTATGCGTGCGAGTGTGTGTGTGTGTCTGTGATGAATGATCATGATATGGGCCCCAATGCAATGGTTTCCTGGACGCCGAGGCTTCCGTGCGCATAGCCGAGTGTTACTGTGTCAGGGACGCCACAAAGAATGGGGGTGTTTAGTATCTGGAGTCCCCAAGACGAGGGCTTCCCGCATGCCGAATCTCCTGGGCGCCCAGCCGAGTGTGTGTGTGTGTGATGAACATGCTGACGGATGGGAGCGGTTCTTAATCAACTGGAGACCCAAAGCAAGGTTTTCCTGGACGCCCAGCCGAATGCCAATGTGCAACGGACACCATAAAACGACATAATGTTTTATGAAATTGGGCTGCGAACGAACAGCTTCCCAGAAACCCAAGCTAAAGGGCGCCCGGCTGAGTTTGCGTGTGTGTGATGAACACCATAAGGGGTGGGAGCGTTTACTATATGGAGTCCCAAAGCAAAGGTTCCCAGGCGCCGAAGCCCCTGGGCGCACAGCCGAGTGGCAGTGTGTGACGAACACCACAGAAAACAGGAGGCTTATTGAACGGAGTCCCACAGCAAAAGTGTCCCTGACGCCCGGGCACCCGGGCGCCCACACGAGTGCCAATGTGTCTGTGTGTGAAGAACACCAGAAATAATGGGAATGTTAATCGTATGGAGTCCCAAAGCAAGAAATTCCCGGACGCCGAGGCTCCCGGCCAAGTGGCAGTGTGCGAACAAAAAACATCCAAATGCCGATCATATGAAGTCCCGAAGCAAGGAATTCCTGGACGCCCAGGATCCCGGGCGCGCACTCGAATGTGTGTGCGAAGAAAAGAACACCATACATCATGGGACCGCTTATCAATTGGAGTCCCAAAGCAAGGGCTTCCCGGACGCCCAGGCACCCAGGCGCCCAGCCCAATGTGTGTGTGTGTGTGTGCGAAGAACACCACAAGGGATGGGCGTGCTTATGACATGGAATCTCAAAGCAGGTTTCCCTGGACGAAAAGACTCCCGGGCGCCCAGCCGAGTGCCAATGTGCGAAGAGAGCCATCAGGAATGGGAGTATTTATCATCTGGGGTCCCAAAGCGATGATTTCCTGGACGCCCAGGCTCCCGGGCGCGCAGCCGAGTGGCAGTGTGTGTGTGTGTGATGAACAGTGTAGCGACATGCTTACTATAGGGAATCCCGAAGCAAAGGTTTCCCGCACGCCTAGGCTCCTGGGCGTCCAGCCGGGTGCCAACTTGTGAAGAGCACCAAGAAAAGGGATGTCTATGAGATGGAGTCCCACCAGCCCTCTGGGCGTAGGTGGTCTAGAGCAGATCCTCTTCCACCCCTCCCTCTTCCCCCTTGGGGAGGGGTTTACCCCTCCCCCTACCCCCTCCCCTGGACCTGGACGGGGGGGGCCGCGGGTAGTTAGAGCGTCCAAGATGGCCCAAGACGGCTCCAAGAGCGCCTCAGAGAACCCAAGATGAGCTCCAAGATGGCTCAAGATAGCGCAAGATCGCTCACGATGGCTCCTAAGATGGTTCCAAGAAGCCCAAAGACGGCCCCAAGATAACTCCAAGTGGCCAAACAGCTCCCCAAGGAGGCCCCGAAGAGGCCAAAATCGTCCCAAAACCTAAGGAAAATCAATGATTTTTGCTTTCTCGCCTTTTCGCTTCCGATGGCCATCCGAGGCCTGGAGATGGCTCCAAGATGGCCCAAGAGGGCCCCAAGAGAGCCCCAAAAGAGCCCCAAGACGGCCCCAAGAGCGCCCAAGAGCACTCCAAGAGCGTTCCAAGAGGGGTCCAAGAGGCGATTTTAGGGGCTTCCGAGGGGGGGCGCTAATTAAACCCCCCCTCTTGTTTGATCGACTCCCTCCAAGATGGCCCCAAAAGCGCCCCGAAGGCTCCCCAGAGCGCCTCAAGAGGGTCCCAAGAGGCGCCCAAGATGCCCCAAGGCGCCCAAAAAGCCCTCCAAGAGGCCCTCAAAAGACCCCCAAGAAGCTCCTTCCCCTCCTCCTCCTCCTCCTCCGATTCTTCCTCCTTCTCCGTCCTCCTCCTCCTCCTCCTCCTCCTCCTCTTCCCCCTCCTCCTCCTCCTCCTCCTCCTCCGACGACGACGACGACGACGACTCCTCTTCCATCCTCCCCCTCTCGGGGTCTGTGACAGCTTCCCCCGCCCTTTGTTATTCTGCATGCTCCCCGACTCCCCTGATCACCTCAACTCCCCTGAGCATCGTTTCTGGATGGGCTGGTGGGGATACGCGAAGCGTCAACAATTCCAATACAAGGGCTTCCCGGACGCCCAGGGCCTGGGGCGCGCAGCCGCCGAGGGTTCATGTGTGTGATGCACACCACCATCAAGAATTGTTTGTCTATTATATGGAATCCCAAAGCACGGGGTTGATGGACGCCCAGGCTCCTGGGCGCCCAACTGAGTGTGCGTGTGTGCGCGATGAACGTCATAAAGGATTGGAGCGTTTATTGTATGGAGTCCGAAACCATGGGCGTTTTCATGCCCAACATCCTTGGCTTTCTGAGGATGTCTCAGGCGGGGCGCTGGTTTCAGCACCCCTAAGGGGGAGCCGCCAGGGGTGTTCTCACGGGCCCGTTCGCAGCCAGTTTGTAGAGGTTTGATCGTTTTCATGCCCGACATCCTTGGTTTTCAGAGCAGATTTTGAAATGTCTCAGGCGGGGCGCTGGTTTCAGCATGCCTAAGGCGAGCCGCCAGGGGGTAGGACACGGGCCCGTTCGCGGCCGTTTTGAGGGGGAATGCATGGGAGGCTCATATTCAATCATACTCACTCACTCGAATTAGGATTCACTCGTCTTCGTCGGCCCTGTCGCCCATGTGGCCGCGCTATTATATTCAAACGCTCATGAACAGACGCTCACTGTGGCATGTCATAAAAACATGAGATGCACATCTGGGGAGCTCCACGCAGTGAGTAATTCTTGACTGTTTTTGATGACTCCTCCTGTAGAGGGACACGCCCGACTCAAGCCCGCCCCGCGGCGTCAGGGGGGGGGGCCTGTGCCGCGCGAAGCTGGGCAGGGCTCGCGGCGCGCTGTCCGGGCGGCCCCCACCGCGCGGACCCCGCCGCCCCTCCTCTCCTCTGCAGGAGGGGCCCGACCGCAGGAAGCCCTCCAGAAGAAGCCCGACCCTGAGACCCCAGGACGCCCATGGATTTTTGCTGGCGTAGGGAACGCCACGCCTTCCATGGCAGAACCATCGGAACCCAAGAAGCCCGGGGCACCCTTGGAGGCAAGCGGGGCGTTTCTCGGCATGGGCCCCCGCTGTGGCAGTTTGTTCGCCCACCCGAGGCGGTGCCACGTGGCGAATGAAGTGGAATGGTTATCTTTCTCAGCCCCCGCGGCCCTGCCACGTGACGAGCAGAGTGGGACCGTATTCAGTCGCCCGCCCAGACGCTGCCACGTGGAAAGTGAACTGGCGAAGACTCTGCTTTGGACCCGGCGGCGCTGCCACGTGACGAGGCGCACCTTGCGATACAGTACAGTACATTGCATTGCATTGCATTGCATTGCATTGCATTGCATTGCAGGGTGCTTCCTGGCAAGGGCCTCCACTGTATATAGAGTTAAGTCGGGCCTGTCCCCCCACAGGCCGATTCTGTAGGACGGAAAAATCGAAAATAGTCAGAAACTCCCCCCTTAGTAGTCCAAAAGTGATCTAGAAGTAGTCCCCTGACTATTTCTTTACTGCTTTTGAACCTTCTTCCTGTAGAGGGACAGGCCCGACTCCTAATATTCCAAAATGGATCAAAAAGTAGTCCCCAGACCACGAAGAAATCACAACATAGTCAGAAAATACCCCCTTAATATTTCAAAATCGGATCAAAAAGTAGTCCCCGGACCATTTCTTTACCGTTGTTGAACCTTCTTCCTGTAGAGGGACAGGCCCGACGCCACCGCACAGCGTCGCCCCCATGGACCCTCAGGCGGTCGGCGACGAGGGGCCTCTCCCAGAGGTCCGAGAGGCCTGCCGGGTGGGCGAGACACGGGACGCACAAAGACACACTCCAGATTTCGTAAGAAAAGGGAGGGGGTTCCAAGCCGAGAAGTCTTCGACCCCCCCAGACTATCCATGGAAGGGCGGCCCTTTGCCCAGACCCCCCCGGACAGATGACCCCCCCCCCGAATGTGACCCCCCCACTGGAATCCGGAGTACTTGGATATTGTCCCACGCGTCCGACCCGAACCTATACACCCTGCGAACTGCTTAAGCATGCAGAAAAATTCAGGGAATAAGCGATTTACTTGGAGCGGAGACGGCCGACCTTAAGCATCGCCTAAGGTTAGTTGCCTCTTGGCGATCGTTTCCCGAGCGGTGTGGCGAGAAGGCGCCCCAACGACGCTACACTGTAAGGCTCGGTGCGCGCATCGCCCCCGAAGGCGACGCACATATATCGGCGGGGACAAACCTCCCTTTAGAAAGCCTCCCCTGAGTGAAAACGGCCTGGGACCGAAACCGCAGAAGCGGAGCGCGCAAGGCGACGGCCGAGCCGCCCTCTCGGAACGGCAACGGACCAGCCTGCGACGTGCAGGGGAGGAGGTGCACCCCGAACTGTACAGTAGTTGGGGTGACGCACATATACAGTCGGGGCGTTGACCGGAACCCTAAATAAGGAACGAGGCCCCTTTTTTCCACAAGCTCCTTCGACCCATCCACCTGAGGCAAGCTGCCAATCAGGGGAGCCTCCCATACCACTCTGTGTCGTCTCTTTCGAATCGACGCCGATCGACGCGAAATCGACGCAACATCAACGCTAAAATCGACGCTCCAGAATCTGACGCTCCGGATCTCGATCGATCCTAGCAGAAGCGCTCCAATGGTGCGACGCGTCGGCGATGCACGGGCGATGCCAAAGGTGGCGGCAAGAGCTCAAGAAGGCTGATACGAAGCGGACTGAAGTCTGCCGCATAGGTGTACGTTTGCTGACCTGAAACACCAGTCCCTCCTCACACTCCGGGACCGCCAGAAGCCTCGTGCTCTCTGCTGCTGGCTCGTCGCGCTCACGACGAGGCGCGGACTGGCGCGGTGCTCTCACTGAGGGAATGGGCGGGAGGCGTCTCAGGTTGGCTCATCATCCCCCGGGGCAGACTTGCTTCAGAAGGGCCTCGCCCAGATCTGGCCCCCCCACCCCAGATGAGAAGGGTCGGAGTGTGCGTGTGGCCTGACGTGTCCAGGGCTCGCTCCTCGAAGAGGCCCGCAGGTAGCTCGCTACCGAGGGCTGCCTCCCTTGGAGGAGGTGTGCTTGTCCAGCCACGCCATGGCGCTGATCCGGGGACCTGCTGTGGCCTCGCTGAAAGCCCTGTCCAGAGAGGCTGCGGAGGGGGAGCATCAGACTTGACGCCTCGGGCCCTCGCTCACGCGGTTGGTCTGAGGAGGAGGAGGAGGAGGAGGAGGAGGAGAAAGAGGAGGAGGAGGAGGAGGAGGAGGAGGAGGAGGAGGAGGAGGCCCTCCCCGCCGCTCCCTCCCTCCCTGCCCCCTCCCTCCCTGTCTCCCCTGGGGGGCTCCAGCATCTCCACGTCTGCCACTGGCCCAGAGCTCCTGTTGCGCCTGCGCGGCGGTCGGGCAGTGAGGAGGGAGGAGGGAACGAGGGATGATGGGGACGGAGAAGGAGCAGGAGGACGAGGAGAGGAAGAAGAGGCGGGGTGGTGGTGGTGATGGTGATGGTGATGGTGATGGTGATGGTGATGATGATGATGATGATGATGATGATGATGATGATGATGGTGATGGTGATGGTGATGGTGATGGTGATGATGATGATGATGATGATGATGATGATGATGATGATGATGATGATGATGATGATGATGATGATGACGACGACGATGATGATGCTGATGATGCTGCTGCTGCTGCTGCTGATGACAGAGGCGGTGGTGGTGCTGATGGTGCTGCTATTGATGATGATGGTGACGACGATGATGATGCTGCTGATGCTGCTGATGGTGACGACTCGGGGAAGGACCCGGGCAGACTCGATCTGCACCCGCGGCGCTGCCATCGAAGCTTTCCTTTCCGCTGCGCGGAGCAACCCCCCCTCTGAGAGACGCGCGCCCCGTGGGCCCACATGCTCGGGAGGCAGCTCGCTTGCGAGAGAACGTGCCCTCCTTCCTTCGAGCGCTGCACACACGGCGTCGTCGGGGTCGGCGTCGGTGTCGTCGTCGTCGTCGTCGTCGTCGTCGTCGTCGTCGTCGGCGTCGGGGTCGGCGTCGGCGTCGGCGTCGGCGTCGTCGGCGTCGGCGTCGGCGTCGGCGCGTTAGTCATTGTCGGCGTCGGCGTCGGCGTCGTCAACGTGCTTAGTTCCCCTGTGGTCCCCCTACAGGCGGATTTTGGACGACATATAAAAATACTCAAAAAGACACTCCAGAAATATTAAAAAAATACCCTCTTCCGTTCCATACTAGTTCTTCACTACCTTCAACATTCCGCCTGTAGAGGGACAGGCCCCTTTAATCGTCGGCGTCACGTCGTCGTCGTCGTTCACGGCGTCGGCGTCGGCGTCGTCGTCGGCGCCGTCGCCTTCGTCGGCGGCACGGTCGCAAAACGGCGGCGCAGTCGCTCGTTTGCATCTCAAGCGTCGCGAGGTGGCGGCGTCGTCGGCGTCGGCGTGGTCATCGAGAGTCGGCGTCGTCGAGGCGAGGCGTCGGGAGTCGGGGTCGGCGTCGGCGTCGGCGTCGGTCGGCGTCGCGTCGTCTCGGCGTCGGCAACGGCGTCGTTTTTCATTGTTACATCGGCGGGCACGCGTCATCGTTTAGGTCGGGCCTGCTCCCCTACAGGCGGATTTTGGACTCCCCGCGCCGCGACTCAAAGAGACACTCCAGAAATATCAAAAAAAAGAAGCAACCACAAAATCGTTCCCAGATAGTTTTCACGGCTTCCCGCGAGTGGTAGGGGACAGCCCCGCTTATCGTCGGCCTGCGCGCTGGCATTAAAGGAGGCGTCCGTCGTCGTTGGTGTCGTCGCTTTGTCGGCGGCGCCGTCGCCGGCGGCGGCGGCGGCGTCGTCGCTCGTTTGCATCGTCGTCGTCGTCGGCGTCGGAAGCGGCGTCGGTGTCGGCGTCGGCGTGGTCATCGTCGTCGGCGTCGTCGTCGGCGTCGGCGTCGGCGTCGGGGTCGGCGCGGGCGTCGGTGTCGGCGTCGTGGTCGTCGTCGTCCTCGTCGTCGTCGTCGGCATCGGCGTCGGCGTCGTCGTCGGCGTCGGCGTCGGCGTCGGCGTCGTCGGCGTCATCGGCGTCGGCGTCGTCGGCGTCGTCGACGACATAGCCGTCGTCGTCGGCGTCGGCGTCGGCGGCGTCGTCGTCGTCGTCGTCGTCGTCGTCCTCGTCGTCCTCGTCGTCCTCGTCGTCGGCGTCGGCGGCGTCGTCGTCGTCGGCGGCGTCGGCGTCGTCGTCGCCACCGATGGGCGCGCGGGCGCGCCCATCGGCCTGCTGCCGCGCGCGAGCCGGGAGCGGACCTGCGGAAGCTTGCGGGATCCCTCCGGCGGATAGCTACAGGTCGCCTGCCTTCGCGCATCGCGACCCGCGCTACGCAACGCGCGGTCATCTCTGCGCCCCCGCGCCGCCGCCCTGGAGATGGGCGCCTCTCCAACTCTGGCCTTGATGCGCGACGCGCGATAATCTGCTCCGGGAGCCCTTTTCGCGGCAGGAGACGGCATCGTCGCCGGCGTCGTCGTCGGCGTCGGCGTCGGCATCGGCGTCGGCGTCGGCGTCGGCGTCGCGTCGTCGGCGTCGGCGTCATCGACTCGAAATACGTCGGCGTCGGCGACGATATGACATGACGATCGGTCGTCGTCGTCGTCGTCAGCGTCTACTCGGCGTGAGTCGTCGGCCAGGAGAGGGTGGCCCCGATAGGATGTCAAATGCCACTCGAGCGCACCAAGCTCGCCTGCTCCCTTCGACCCGGCAGAGGGCGGCATCTCCCCCCCCCCAAAGGAGGACGAGGAGGAGGAGGACGAGGAGGTCGGAGGAGGAGGAGGAGGAGGCAGGGGAAGGGGGGGCCTTCGCATGCGGAGGAGTCTGGAGCATCCAGCGCCGACGCAGGAGGGAAAGGACGAGGCCAAAGGAGGAGCTCACAGGAGGAGGGGAACGACGGAGGACTCCACGGTCCATACTGGTCTGTCTGGCAAGGGCATCCAACTCCACGATATTGTTCCCGAAATTTCACGGGGGGGCGAAGCCCCGCTGGGGCTCCGCCAAGCCGGTGGGAAGAGCCTTGGTTAAGGCCTCAATCACCATGGCCGTGGTGATTTCATCGCCACAATTCTTAAGCCCGAGAGGTCGGGTGTTCGAAACCATGCGAAACGCTCCAGCCGACGAATCCTCCCCCTCCTCTCCTTTCGGGATGAAACCTCCTAAAGCCTCGCTATAGCAGGGCAATGTGCGTCGCCCGTCAAGCTGCCAGCGCGTGCAGTCCTAGAGGAGGTCAAGTCCTCCTGCAGCGCGCTGCCAAGAAGCATATAGGATCCTGTCAGGTCCGGGGGCGCTGTGTTGGAGTCGTTTCACACAGTCCTTAAAGTGGCCAAAAGAGCGGGGAAGTAAGGTCCGAACAGTTAAGACTGGTCGGGGAGGCGTCCAGGAAACGCTCCACCGCCCAAAAAACATATGGCTTCGCAGTGAACACAGGGCCCCAGCGGGTGGCCAGCGCTGTCAAATCTGCGAGGGGGTCTGCGCGATTCCACGATCGGGCGCGCGGATGCCAGCGAGCGGGGTTCGGCGAACAAGAAGCGACCAGGGCTAAGCCGTCTTCTGGATCCGTCTCTGCCGCTTGCGACTGCGATCCATCTTGAATTGATCAGTGAGCTGCCGAACATTCGCCTGCAAATCGACGCGGGCACGGCGCGCAACTTCACTGTGGAGCGAGTCGGACAGTAGCGTGAAGGCAGCCCGCGAGATGAGGGAGATCTTCATCGCATCACCATCGGGTTTGAAGTGTTCGCGGCAGAGAAAATGAAAGCAAAACTACTTCAGCGCGAACTGCCACTGCTGGCGAAACGCTGTACGGGCCATGCTGCGTACCACGAGATAGCGAGCACGAGGGGACGACGAAGAAAAATCGAATTCCGAGCGTGTCTAGCTCTTTCTTGCATAAACATCTTGTAGTGCTGAAGACAGAGAGGAGGGGATAGCGAAAGGTGCCCCGCAGCATCGAGCATCATCTGCATGTATCGCTTGAGTTCCTCTGAAGCACGTCTCGCGGCACAGCGCGCTCCTGTACTGGCGCCTCAGCGCGAACACGAAGAACCACCACCACAGCGGTGTGATCAGAGATACGCTCGGCTGCTAAGAGTTCGGGCTGATCCACCACCTCACCCCCCGACGCGACTTGGGAGAGAATCCAGCCAGGCAGCGAGGTAAACTGTCAATGGACGAAAGGTGCTTAGTGGCAGAATTGAAATGGGTGGGGGATGGACAACTCATACTCGACCGCATGCTGTAGAGTAGAGCGCCATTCGCGAGGAAGAGAGCGAGGCTCAAGTTCAACTGCCTCGTTCGCCAGGTTCGGGTCGGGGCTGGGCGGGATGGGAGTGAACGCGGGAAGGTTGAAGTCCCCAGAAATGAACACGAGGTGGTTGGCAGGGTCGTTCCAAGCGATGTCCAGGGAATCCTTGATCGAAGCCAGGAGAGTCCGACGGTCACCGTTGCGCAGGCCAAAATTGTGGATGTTGCAATGCGAGGTAGAGCACACATCACCCGGCGCACTGAACTTAATGGGAAGCGCTCGCCCTGGGAGGATGGGAGTCGAAGAGATAAAGGGGCCGCTCAATGCCAAATCGCGCGCGTCTTTCTTGGGAGGGGTGGGGGATCGGATACAAGAGTGACCGCGCCGCCAGCGAGGGAATTCGGATGAGAAGAAAAAGAGGCATGGAAGGGAATATGCATATGGTGGAGGAGATCATTCAACTCAGGCTCCGCTCCATGCGCCTCCTGCAAGGCTACTATGCTACCTCACTGCAGCAGGCGTCTGAGAAAACGAGTCTTTGCGAGCGCGGAGAGCGGCGGAATGATGGAATGGGCGTTCGCATTCCACGTGACGATGCCATCGGAGGAGGCCGAGGGAAGAGGAGAGAAAGATCCGTGCCACAGGGCACAGGAGCTGCTAGGAACTCCACGCGGTGGGCTCAGCTCCCTGCGCCGCGCGCAGGACCAGCGGGGCAATCTCCTGCTGGTCGATTCCCTCCGTGGCAAAATTCGCGGCGGCAAACTCCAAGCGTGGCTCCTCAGAGTTGGCGGGCGGGGTGACCTTGATGAGTGGGCGCCAGTTCGTGCTGATCTCCCCACGATGCTTGTCGATGTAGAAGTTGCCCAGCGGCTTCCGAATGTTCTTGCACGTGGTTTCGTTCGTGGCCGTGGCGGCGTTCTTGTGGGGGCCCACGAAGAGTTCTGTGACTTCATTCGTCGTCGATGCTGCGGTGAACTTCCTCCAGAGCGATCATTGGCCACCGTCCGTAGTCGCCCTGAGCCAAAATGGCTACGGACCCTCCCTCCTCCTCCTCCTCCTCCTCCGCCTACTCCTCCTCCTCCTCCCTCCTCCTCCTCCTCCCTCCTCCTCCAGCATCTCCTCCTCTAGCTCCTCCTCCTCCTCCTCCTCCTCCTCCTCCTCCTCCTGTCCGCCCTCATCCTCTCCCTGTCTTCGTCCCTTGGCCAGCCCCTGTCTGCTGCCCCGGCCGCCCAGCAGAAAAGCGGCGCTCGGGGCCGAGACGCGGGGCCCGCGGACCAGATCTGAAGCCACGTCGCCGAGTGTCCTGCTCTCTCTCTCTCTCTCTCTCTCTCTCTTTCTCTCGCTCTGTTTGCTGCCTCCCTCATCCCTCCTCCCTCCTCCTCCATCTCCTCCCTCCCTCCTCCCTCCCTCCTCCCTCCCCTCTCCCCCTCTGCCCTCCCTCCCTTCCTCCTCCGCCCTGTCTCCTTCCTCCCTCCATCCCTCCCTCTTCCTCCGCCCTCCCTCATCCCTCCCACACTCCCTCCCTCCTCCTCGCTCCTCCTCCGCCCTCCCCTCGCGCGCGCGCGCTCGCCTCTTGCTGAGTCTGTCCGCAGGCTCTGGGGGCCAGTCGGCTCGCTCCCCTGCGCAGACTCGGTCTTCGGCAGACTCGGGCTGGTCTTCGGCTGGTCTTCGGCTGGTCTTCGGCTGGTCTTCGGCTGACCCCGTCGTCCGCGCCGAGGGAGGGGAGGGGAAGGGGGAGGGCGCAAGGGGGAGGGATAGTAAGACGAAGCCAGGACGAGGACGACACCAGGTGAGGATACAAATCGAGAACCTCTGAGGATGAGGCGGCTCTGGAGGATGTCTCGGGCGCCGCGGCCCTGTCAGAGCGTTTCGAGGCGCTCTGAGAGCGTTCCGAACCGCTCTGGAAGAGATTCATCCTCGTCCTATCCTAGCCCCGTCCATACCAAGGGATGGGAAGGGGGAGGGCTAAGAGGGTTTCCCATTAGAAGCCGGCAGGCAAGGGTAGCCTGAAGCTCGTTCCAGCTTCTGGCAGGGAACCTCGCCGCGACCTGCTCGAGGTTGCAGCGTGTCCCGAAAAGCCTTCTCCAACTGTTTCCCAAGACGTATACCCAAAGCTTTCCAGAAGATCCTTCCCGAAGCTTCCAGAGTTCCATCAACGGGGTCTTGGAAGGCCTCTGGCGCTGTGCTATCCGGGTTTTGGACAGCACAGGTGCATTCTGAGGTGCCAGCTGGGGTCCAGAATTGAACAGCTCTCTGCAGCCAAACACATTGCAGGGAGACTGCAAGCGAAAGATGCCAGGGACGCCATGAGACAGCACACCGAGGAGGTCGACATCCTCCAGCACGCGTGCTGTGATCCCGAGGTTGTCGCTGAGCTTCTGGTACATCATGCGGCGGTTATTCCTGGATGGGAGGCGCGGGCGGCGTGGAGGTGCGGGCGGGGTTGAGGGTAGTCCCGCCGAGAGGGCAGAATCTCGGTGTGCTCGTGTGATTGTATGTGCGTATGTGCGAACGCTTGTGTGTGTGTGTGTGTGTTTTATCTGCGTATGTGTGCGCGCGCGCATGTGTGTGTGTGTGTGTGTGTGTGTGCGTGCGTGCGTGCGTGTGTGTGTGTGTGTGTGGTGTGTGTGTGTGTGTCTGTGTGTATATGTGTGTGCGTGTGCGTGCGTGCGTGCGTGGGTGTGTGCGTGCGTGCGTCTGTGTGTGTGTGTGTTCGTATGCTCGTCTGTGTGTGGTTAAGGGCTAGATGGAACGCGTCGGCAAACTTCGAAGGCATATGAATTTGCCCGTTCCGCATGCCTCGACCAGATGTGTACTAACGCTGCGGAGGAGGAACAAGTGTGGTGGGGGGGTCGAGGGTGATCAAGGCGAGAAAGAGACATTTCAGCACAGGGAGCGGCAGGACGGATCTCCAAGGGCCTGGCCTCCTCACGGAAGACTCCTGCTGAGGTGCTGCTAAGCAATTAATTACTGACCTTGCTCTCATCGAGGGAAACCCGAGGCTGTTCGACCCGGGGAGACCATTCATAGAAGAGGGCCCTGGACCGCGGTGGATGGAGGGCGCCCCCTCCACTCAAGGCGCGCGTCGTTCCCTTTTCCCCTGGGCGATGGCCAAAACAAGGGTGCCGGAGCCAAAGACGGTGCGGGCGGCCAGTCGGACACTGTAATCACCAGACGCGACTGCACAGGTCCCAGGTGCTCCCCATCGCCCCGGGTGGCATCGCGGCGATTCGTGTGCTCCAAGTGGCCCCTCCAGAAACCTTAACTCCAGACATAGTGGCCCCTCTTGCGGGAGGGGGCAACTCCTGCTCCGAGACTTTTGCCGAGTTGCTGGGCGAGCCCGTCGCCAGCTGCCTTCCCGGGGCACCGCACGGCCTTGGCACTCTCGTGGCTCGCCGAGGACGGCCCCCCTCGGGGCCCAGAGAGGCCTCCGAGGGGGCCCCCCCCCGGAGAGGGCACCCTGCGGCGAACCGCGGGGCAGAGGTCCGATTCGGGCCTGTCCCCCTACAGGGGGATTTTCGGCGAAAGATAAAAAATACCCCCAAATTCCAACAATAGACTATTTTTTGAATATTTTTTGAAAAAGCCCCGACATAAACGGGATAACCTCTTGGTGCTCCCGCGCGGATTTCTTGGACTTCGCGCTGGACCCCGCTGCCTGGCGCGCGGAGCAGAACGCGCCAGAGGGCGGCGCCGAAGAGTCGAACAGGAAGATGAGGACGACGAGGATGAATGAGGGACGCCCCCCCCGTCCGTCCTCCAAATCCAGTCCCGACCCCAAAAATTGCGGAGCCCGGCTCCCCTTATTTTCTTTCCCTCTGGCAAAACTCCCCCCCCCCCGGGCTCCCCCCCCCTCCCCCTCGAATCCTGCTTTGGATGGAAGGGGGGGGGGGGGCTACTCCTGTCACTTCCGGTTCGACCCCCCCCCCACGCACCGCCAGCAAACGACTCCCGGTCCCTACCACCGCTCGCATCACATCCCCCACTGTTCCCCACCTTGGTTCCACCACCGTCCCTATTGTCCCCACCAGTGCCCCCACCACTGTCGCACTGTCCCCACTGTTCCCACAACTGTTCCCCCACGGTTCCACTCTCCCCACTGTCTCCACGGACCCAACCACTGCCTATCCCCACTGTCCCCACTGTCCCACTGACTCCTCCGCTGTCCCACTGAGCTGTCCCACTGTTCCCACCACTGTCCCCACTGTCCCCACCACTGTCCCCACTGTACCTCTGTCCCATTGTCCCACCGCCGTCCTCGCCACCGCCTTCACCACTGTCCCCACCACCATTGTACCCTCCACTGTCCCCTGTTTCCACCTCATTCCCATGTCCCACACCACTGTCCCCACCACCACCGTCCCACCACTGTCCACTGTCCCCCCTGTTCCCACCATTGTCCCCACCACTGTCCCCACCACTACAACTGTCCCACTGTCCCCACCACTGTCCCGCTGTCCCCTCACCACTGTCCCCACCAACACCGTCCCCACCACTGTCCGCACCCCCACTCGGTTTTCGAGAGGGGGGGGGGGGTTCGAACCGGTAGTGACCCCCCCCCCTTTTCATGATGAACGGGGGGGGGGGGGGTTCGAACCGGTAGTGACCCCCCCCCCGGTTCCGCCAGCAGCGGTAGAACACGCTCTTTCATTTCGTGCGTGTATTTTCTCGCAAGACGATCCCATTGTTTCTCGATGGTCCTCGCCGAGAAAAAAACGAACACGTCCGAGCGATGCCAAGCCGAAATGCCCCCCTCCGAAAGTCCCCCCTCCGAAAGTCCCCCTCCCAAAGTCCCCCCTCTGAAGGTCCCCTCCAAATGTATCCCCGTCCTACCCAGGCCCCCGCCGTCCGTCGCAACTGTTTCACACCGTTGACCCACCGAAATCTCGGCCCCTTCCCCGGGACCGGCTTCTCATCCTGAATTGTTTTTTGTTGATGGTCCCGAGGCCCGGTCAGGGCCCCCAGAGGCCAAAAAAGCCGCGGAACGCCTCGGAACGGATGGATCCCTCGAGCAGGGTATCGGCTACATAATCGATTTACCCCAACATAGATTTCTCGCCGAACATACGAAACATCTACGTAGAATGCTCTGTAGAACTACTGACTATCTTGTCCCATGGGCTGGACTTATGTTGCTCCCATCGTTTTTAAGGACGACGTCCCAGGGATAATAGAGCACCCAGAAGAGTATCGAAACAGTGTCGAACGAATGTCGCCTCCCAGGGCCCGACACGTGAAAACATTCAAGTTTCAGCATTTTCTTGGTGCTCAATTCTTTCTGGTGGTCTAGGTTGAAGTATTTTGGAAAATCATGAGGCTCGACGAGGAACTGACTTTTGGGGGTGAATCGAATCCGTAGCCGATCCCCAACTCGATTCTTCGTCATGGTCCCACCCAAGGGCCCCCCCTAGATGGACCGCAGGCGCCTTCCCGACTGGGGGGCCTCCGCTGCGGTACGACGACGACGACGACGACGACGACGACGACGACGACGACGACGACGACGACGACGACGACGACCACGACGACGACTGTGAAGCAAGAGATGGAGGAGGGGAAGGGGGAAGGATGCGGAGGAGGAGGAGGAGGAGGAGGAGGAGGATGAGGAGGAGGAGGAGGAGGAAAAGAAGGAGGGACAGGAGGAGGAGGAGGAGTAGAAGGAGGAGGAGGAGGAGGGGACGCGCGGGGAGGGGCCCAGCGCCTCTCGGCGGGATTCCGCATGCGGGCGAGGATCGCCCGCGTCTCCAGGGAAACAAACAATGACATGCAGTGAAGGGGGAGGAGGAGGAGGAGGAGGAGGAGGAGGAGGAGGACAGTCGCCCTAGAAGGAAGAGGAGGAGGAGGAGGAGGAGGAGGAGGAGTGAGGAGGAGGAGGAAGGTCCGCGCGGGGAGGGGCCCGGCGCCTCTCGGCGGGATTCTGCGCCTGCTTCTGGTGCTCCCGTATGCGGGCGAGGATCGTCCGTGTCTCCAAGGGAACGAACAATGACATGCAGTGGAGGGGGAGGAGGAGGAGGAGGAGGAGGAGGAGGAGGAGGAGGAGGAGGAGGAGGGGGGTGAGGAGGAGGAGGAGTAGGAGGAGCGAGGAGGAGGAGGAGGAGGAGAAAGAGGAGGAGTAGAGAGAGGAGAAGGAGGAGGAGGAGGAGGAGGAGGGGAGGAGGAGGAGGAGGGGCAAGGACATAGAGTCAGACATTGAAAACCGGATGTCCAGGCTGCGCACTTGGCGGGGCTCGCTCCGCGGGACCTTCCGTTGCGACGGGCCGGCGTGCCCACGGAGGGGGAGGGAGGAGGAGATGAGGAGGAGGAGGAGGAGGAGGAGGGAGGAGGAGGAGGAGGAGGAGGAGGGAAGGAGGAGGAGGAGGAGGGGAGGAGGAGGAGGAGGAGGAGGAGGAGGAGGAGGAGGGAGGGAAAGGGAGGAGGAGGAGGAGGAGGAAGGAGGAGGAGGAGGAGGAGGAGGAGGAGGATGAGGAGGAGGTGAGGGGCGGAGGAGGAGGAGGAGGAGAAGAAGGGGGGAACGGGGGTTGGAGGAGGAGGAGGGAGGAAGGAGGAGGAGGAGGAGGAGGAGGAGGAGCAGGAAGTGAGCAGAAGGAGGAGGAGAGGAGAAGGCGAAGGAGGAAGAGGAGGAGGAGGAGGAGGGGGAGGAGGAGGAGGAGGAGGAGGAGGGGAGAGGAGGAGGAGGAGGAGGAGGAGGAGGGAGAGGAGGATGGAGGAGGAGGAGGAGGAGGAGGAGGAGGAGGAGGAAGGAAGGAGGAGGAGGAGGAGGAGGGATGGTAGGAGGTATGGTATGGTTTGCGCTAAACGCGGGGTCAAGGGTTTGCGCTAAACGCGGGGTCAAGCCCCAATTCAGAATGGCTCGGCGTCGGAGTGGCCCTCCTCAGGGCTGTCCGCGCTCCGCTGCAGGGCCGAGCGGCCGAGGTCGCGGACCAGTTCGAGCTCCCCCTCCCACAGCCCAAACGCCCTCAGAACCTCGGCCCGCCCCCCATGATCAGCCCGCCCCCATCCGCCACTAGCCCCGACGCTTGGGGCCGCGGGCTGTGGCTCTGGGGGCAGGCTCAGCTCGGCCTCGGCTAGGCTCGAGCGGGTCGCTGGCAGCACTCCGTGCGGCCTCCCGACCTTCAACGAGCGCACATTGGCGCGGTAAGAGGGGAATTCTCCTTTCTTGATCCTTCGCAGCTGGTCCACTCCTCCAGCTTTGGCCTTCTCGGGGCACCACCCCATGAGACCCGAAGTTAGCTTGCCGTCCGAGGATACGGTGCCACAGCGGCAGCAGAAGACGACCGAGGAAACGTGGGCGGTGCGACTGAGCACATCTGCCTCCAGCAGGTTGTGGCCTTGCCACCAAAAACTGGCGTCTGCATACTCTTCCCACCCGTCGCCCACCCCGTACGACGACCCCACTTCCCCACCACTGCTGCACGCCTGGGGCACAGGCTCGGGGTCCTCTGGGGTCTCTGGGTCTTCCTCGGCAGTAGAGCCCCGAGACCTCCAGTACGCTTCCATCAAATCTTCGTGGTCCTGGCCATCGGACTCAACGTGCACACAAGCCGCCCATCGGGCGGATTCTTGGGCTAAAAACTTAAAGCCTTGCCACAACTGAAACTGCTCCTCACCCACGCCGTGCTCCGCAGCACCTAGCTTCGCAAACCTGTCGGCGTGGGCGTTCCCTCTGTACTCCCACTCAGTGGTAGCACCCGCATCTACCTGGGCTCTGGTGCAGTGGGCCTTGGTTTTAAAAACTTGGAAGTCCCCTTCTGAGAACGCTCCCCAGAACGGACTCCAGAGCTGGGCCCGACCACAACTGCTTTGGGATCCAGCGCCCGCGCCGCCACGGAGAGTCCCAACAGTGCCTGCGCAGTCAATGAAGACATCGGAGGGCGCCAAAGCACAAACACGCAGCATCGAGACGGCGTAATCCTCCGCGTCTCTAGAACTCTGCTTAGGGCACACACTGCATGGGACGGGCCCGTAGGCCGCCGAAACTACATTTCCAAACCTATCAACCTGTACGATGGCCCAGCCCGCTCGGGCCAAAAACGGAGCCGAGGCCCATAAGGCCGAACCGTCTAGGAACAGCGTGCCACTCAGGAGCTCTGACTCAGGTCTGTTGTGCCACAAGATGGTCTCTTGGGCCTCGGTCAAGACGGGGAAGACCAACTCTGGCGACGGGAACAGGCCTCTCGCAAACCTCTCCCCCTCGTCGTACCCCCATTCGCGGACCCTGCGAGCCCTCGTCCTGTGGAAGTCGTCAACCCATTCACGCCTGAGCCCTGCATGCTTCGGGCACTCGTATGCCCTGTGCCACAAGGACCCTTCAGGATCACCACATACACAACACCTCGCTGAGCCGACAAGTCCATGGTGGTGGAGCCGACTTTGTGGCCAGTGTCCTCCAGAAACCAAGGATCTCAACGTCCTCTGAAACCTCTTCGTCCAGGATCCCTTGGTCCGATGCAGGAGCCCCTCAAGTCCTGCCCAAAATATCGGCATATTCCACCTGGCTTTGGGCTCACGACAAAAAAGAGCTTGCCGATCAGAAGCTCGCCTGGCGCCTGCAACTGCTAGCTCCTGAACGAGCGCTGGAGGTAAAACTCGAAGGTCTAGTGCTTCCTGCCGATCCGTGACCATGCACGCACCTGACCGCAAACTCCAGCCTATTCTGCGAAGACTGAGAACGGCTACTTCAGCTGGGGCTGCTGCTAGCCTCCAAGGTGTTTGGACTCCTTCGAGACGGCCCAGGGCTCCTTCCAGACACCGTTCCAGGACAGGAAGCTTCGGAAACGACTCCCAGACCGCCGTCGCCCATTGGAACACAACCATCCCGATGTTCAACAGCAGCGGGTCCACTCGGACCCCTTCTGCATAGCTCAGGAGACGGAGCCCGACCGTGGAGCCCTTGGGGACCTTCCCGAGACTTCCAGCAGCTCCCAATCGAAGACGATGCAGTTGGGTCGAGGGAATCCCCATGATGCTGGACCCCCATAGAGCCGACGCTGTAGGGCCTCCACGTTGAATGAACCCCGTGTTGGCCCCCGCCTCCCTGAGCTTCTTAATCTGAATCGTCCTCCCTCTGGCCTTGTCCCACCTGTCCCGAGTGATCTGAACCCTCCGTAGGGGCCCCATCACCGCGTCGGTGCCGAGGTTCCTTGCATGATCCACTTTGCTTTCCTTCGGGAGGTCCCACAGGGGCTGCAGGGCCTCATTCAAATCCGAGTCGCTTGTCATGTACTTCGACTTTTCCGAGACGGGGAGCTCGAGCTCCGAGAAACTGGACAACAGGGACTGCACACCTGCGGCGAGCTGCGGTGCAATGAGCTGCTGCGGACCAACAATCTGCGGCGCGATGTCGTCAATCAGGTTTCTGATGCACAACTGTGGCCGGCCAGACTGCGCGGCCGCGAGCGGCGATAACAAAAGCAACTTCGTAAGCGTGGTAGCTGCTGAGCACCCTGCAATCACTGCCCCATTACCTTGCACCTTCCTAGATACCGCCCCTCCATAGTGCAGCATCCTATCCCCTGCATAAATCACGCACAGCCCTCGCAGGAGCTTCAAATTGAAACCATGCTGGCACGCCGCACGATACAAGTCCATATGGTCGATGTGCTCATAGAACTTCTTAAGGTCCAGAAGCACCGTCGCCGCCGAGGTCCCCAGGACTTTCCCGAAGTGGGCCAGCATGTTGTGGACCCATCCTGCTCTCTCGCAGGTTGACGTGGCCCCGACGCCCCAGAAGAAGGCCTGCTCGTGGGCCTGTTCCCAGGTACGGCAGATGTTTTGACGGCACTTCGACCAAATCTTGGTGAACATGCACAATAATCCTATCGGGCGTACTCCACCATCTGGCTTGTCAAGGAAGATGATATTCGTCGAAAACTCAGCAATCACACACGGTCGATCTTCGAACAATTGAAGGATGTCGATAACACGCAATTGATACTCCTCTGGAAGAAACAAGATCTGGCGGGGATGGAAGGAGTCCCACCCAAGACCAGCCCCTTCCCCATACGAGTTACACACACGCCTCAACTGCTCCAAAGAGATAGGTGGCAATTCATGTCCCAACACATCCCAATGAGCTGGGTGATTTTTGCTGAGCCTGCCTTCTTTGTGCCAAAGGGGAAGCCATTGATCGAGAAGCTGGAGGAGCGCAAGCTCACCGTTGACTGGCAAGCGGCCGTGGTCGTCAACGACACTGAACGGGACCGTCCTGTCTGCGCGAGAGACCCTGGAATAAGCATGAGCTGCCTTCCCTCCCCGCTGCACTGACGACTTAGCCCACTCCTTCCACTCCGACAGGGACTCCTTGGCGTCCGACTTGCGCAGGCCTTCTACATACTCTCGTAACTGCCCGAACAGCCCTTCTAACTCCTCTGAGCCCCATGGATATCCCTTCTACTAGGCTGATCAAAAAGCGGGCATTCGTGCCTTCGTCTGGCGCCTCCAGCGCCGAGATCATCCCGAACAGGGCGGCACACCATTCGTGAAAAAGACCGCGTGCTCTGGCTCCTAGCATATCTTGGCCAACTGCAGCTGCACGACGAGCCAACGCCTCGAAGGACATCCAACTGGTGGTCCGCTTTGAATATCTCCTCCTAGACTCTCGGTCCCAAACCGTCTCGAAGGGGAATATTTATGACCGTTGGGCCCCCAGCTCTTCCACACATCCTGGCAACGCTAGCACTGTCTAGGTCGTGGAACTGCATGAGCCAGCCCTCAGCCTGGGTAAACCATTCCCTGACCATGGACCCCAAGCAGTGCGAGCCACCTCCGACTTCCCAAGACCACGTGCTTTCCGTAGGGGGCCTCCGAGGACCCACGAGCTTGTCCAGGGGGAACTGCATATATCTAACCTGCTTCGGGACGACCGTCGACGGGGCCAGGTTCTTGACGACGATACCCACAGGCATATGAGGCCACGAGGGGGCTGCAGGGAACGCCAGGACCTCCTTGACGCAGTGCCCTAAACACCTGGACCCCACGAAGAAATCGATCTCCCGCTCATCCTTCCTGTCGACCTCCTCCTCTGGCCCCGAACTGGTTACTGGAGCGGGCCCTGCTCGACACGTAGCGTGGCCCGTCGTAAACATACATCCCCCAACCTTGGACACCCATTCCGATGCTTCAAGCTCTTCAGGAGTGAGGTTCCAGTCACCTTGCACAATCCAGAGGCAGGTGAGGGACTTGATGTACTCTCCGAGAGTGTTCAATAACTCAACATTGTCCCCTGTTACGCCAATGCTGGTGTAGAGGTAGACCGAGCAAACCATCAACCCGCCTGGAAGTCCTACGTTGATGTGCCTGCTTGCCGCTCGCGACTTGAAGGGTTCCAACTCGGGTGGCCATGGCGCACTAGAAGACGCCAGAGAGCTGGCCACTGCCAAGCCTACTCCTGCCGAGGACTGCGTCGGACCTGGCCCTGTGGACGCTGCTGGTCCTAGAGAAAACGCGAAGGAGCGGCGATCACCCCAGCCATAGGCGGAGTCCAACTTACCCTTCTCCTTCAGCCGAGTCTCTTGTACACAGATCACATGCGGCCTGACTGGTTCGCCTGAGGCCGACTCCACGCCGAAGAAGTTCGCTTCTTGGTCCCTACACCAGTCAACCACATTGGTGAACGAGTCCCACGTGTTCGCGTTCACACCAAAAATGATCAGATCGCTGACGATCGTGACCGAGTGGCCGACTCCACGAGCCGCGCCGTCCTGACCTAGTTTTCCCTTTTCCACGTCCATCGCCAGGTGGGGACGAGAGATGGTGTAGCCCTTTCCGCTCAGAGGGTGAGTCTCCTTGGGCACCGTCAGGGCTAGCTTGACACTCAGCTGCCCCTGCCGCAGGTGGAGGCAGACCGCCACATCCTTCCATGAAATCGCCCAGGCCTCCACCGAGAACACAAAGCCCATCACTTCCAGATGCGACGCAAGCCTGCAACTCACCATGTCCATGAACAGGTGGGGAGGAGAGGTGGTGCGGGCCTTTCCGCACAGTAGGAGCGCCTCCAACCGTCCTGGTACTTCCTCCCGACGCGGTGCCCGAAGACGAGGGAGCCGCCGACCCCGAGGTGGTACCCGTAGGAGATGTGGACTCGCGGGGAAGGCCCCCAGCCCCGTTGCGACCGAGGGGTCCCGCCTCGCGCGACATAGGAGAAAGTGATGCCGTCGGGATCGAGGTCGACCCAGAAGGCGATGTCCCTGGCCCTGACCCTCTTCGAGGGTCCTCGACCCGAGGGGGGGCAGCTTCGCGAGACCGTCCGTCTCTGTCCGAAGCTTCGTGGCCCAGGCGAGGCCACTGCCGTGGGTCCAGACCGACCCCATCGAACTGGCGGAACAGCTCCGTGTCGAAGACGAGGTCGTCCCTCAACACTGGGACTGCGAAGCCCGTCGCCTGCTCCCAGTCGAAGTCGATCATGTTGCCCCTTGCGAAAGCGTCGAGGTCGGCCATGCCGAGGCTCGCCCTCGCCGCTGGCTCGGGAGCACTAGACGCCACTGGGTCAGCATCAGCACGCACTCGGCCGTCACCCTCGCCGCGCCTTCTTGGCCGTGTGCTCGGCGAGCAGCTTGGCCACGGCTGCAGACGTGTCCCCCTCGCCGTCCATGGCTCGCTTGAGGGACTCCTGGAAGTCAGCCTCCAGGAAGTCGGTCTCGTCCATGGGAACGGCCTGGTGCTCACCTCCATCATCAGGGGCATCCTCTGCCTGACCACCAGCATCAGCATCAGGATCGCCAGGAGGGCCTGGGCGAACGTCCTCAGCCTCTGCCGCCTGCTTGGCTGCCTTCGCGTCCGCAGCCGCCTTGCGCTGGAGCCCTTCAAGGACAGCAAGGGCGTCCTTGCCTTCCTGCGTTGACAGCACCGCAGGCTCCAGCCCGGCCGTGAGCACCTTGAGAGGGTTATCGTGCTCTCCTGCCTGGAGCTTCGCCAGCACGCCACGGGCTGCGACGAGGTCCGCCTTGGCCTGGTCGATCCCCTTCTGGATGCCGTCCAGCTCCTCATCGAGGGCTGCCCTCTGCTCGTTGATGTCGACGCAGCGGGCCTCTGCCTTCTGGATCTTCTTCTTGAGGTTCTCCACCTTCCACCAGGCAGACATGGTGGTGGGCGGCTTGGGCGGCGCCGCAGCCTTGGTCTGCGCGGCCGCCAAGACCGCAGCATGGGCGTCCTCCAGGCCCTCACTCTTGAGGAACTCCGCCACCAGCTCGTGGGAGAGCCCCGCAGCAGGCGCTGGCGCCTCGCCCTTGGCCTTCGGCGGACCGCCTCCAGCTGGGCCCTGCCCCTTGCCACTGCCCTTCGCCTTGGTGCCCGCAGGCTGCTGGTGCCAAGGGGGCGCTGGCGGCGCTGGCTTGCCGCTGAGCTCCGCCACTTTGACACGCAACTCCTGGATGAGCCTCGCCTGCTCGGCCGCGACTGCCCCTCCAGGCGGCCCGTCGACCCAGGCGCCCTGAGCACGTGGCTTGACCGAGACCGAAGGGCTCTTGGCAGCCGCGGCAGCCCTGCGCGCCGCCTGGACCACCTTCGCAGGTGCCGATGCCCCGCAGCTCCTGCACTTGACTCGATTCGCCCAGTTGTTCCAGCAGCCGCAGGAGCACCCCCAGTAGGGGGTGCGAGCGCCTGGCAGCACATCGGGCTGGGAAACCATGCGCCGCCTCCGCAGACGCTTGACTCCTTCGTGAAGAATGGAAGGCTCGTGCCCACGAGCCGCTTCGAAGTACGTGGGCACAAGCTCGAGCTTTTCACACAATCAGCTCGAGCCGAAACGGCTAGGAGGGGGAGGAGGAGGAGGGAGGAGAAGGAGGAGGAGGAGGAGAAGGGAGGAGAAGGAGGAGGGAGGAGGAGGAGGAGGAGGTGGAGGAGGAGGAGGAGAAGGGAGTGGAGGAGGAGGAGGAGGACGAGGAGAGGAGGAGGAGGTGGAGGAGGAGGAGGGGGAGGGAGGAGGGGGGGCGGGAGAGGAGGAGGGGGGCGGAGGAGGAGGTGGAGGAGGAGGAGGAGGAGGAGGCGGAGGAGGGAGGAGGAGGAGGAGGAGGAGGAGGAGGAGGAGGAGGAGGAGGAGGGGCCCTCGGCGAGGGTGGCCTGTGGCGCGCGGCCTGCCCATCGCGGCGTGCGGTGTGGCCGTGGCGGCCCGCGTGCCTTGGCTTGCCCCCCGCCCCCCCCGCGGGCGCTCCCCGGGAGGCCGCACACCAAAGGTCGTCATTCCGGCGAAGGGCTGCGCAGCCGCATGCAGCCGCGCAGCCGCAGCCCCGCAGCCGCAGCCGCGCAGCCGCAGCCGCGCAGCCGCCTGCTCTTGTGTGCACAGTGGAGGCCAGTCCACAAGGAAACTTTCCACACGACACCCAACCCTGAGACCCCAGGACGTCCATCGATCTTTGGTGCGGGAGCGCCGCGGTCCATGGCAAAACGGGCGGAACCCAAGAAACCCGGGGCACCCTGGAGGCAAGCAGGGTGTTTCTTCGCATGGGCCTCCACTGTAAACATAAAAACTCGGAGGTCCGCGCGGATTTCTTGGATCCGCGCTGGGCCCCCCTGGTGGCGCCTCCGGCACCGCCCCTGGCGCGCTCCGCGCGCCAGGGAGGGGGGGTCCAGCGCGGATCCAAGAGATCCGCGCGGAACTCGGAGTTGATATGTTTATGCCATTTTTCGTTCCCTAGTCTCGACCACCGAGCCCACCGCCTCGTCCACTACGTGGCGGCAGTGCCGCCGGTCCTCCGCCGGATGTGCAAGCACGACGCCCTGAGATCCTGGCGTTGCAACTTTTTCACAGCGGGCATGTTCCCTCCATTGCGGGCCCTGGGACCTTCACGGATCGATCAAGCGCGAAAAATGACGCAGAAGATGGGGTCCAGGGTTCTGGTCGAGATGTTGATGCGATGTTGCATTATACCAGATGTTGATGCGATGTTGCATTATATTGGCAACGTCGGATCTCGGGGCCTCTGGGCGGCGCGCCGGGGGGGGTGAAGGCGAGAAGGGGCGGGCCTCCTCAGGAGGCTCGGAAGTGCCCCGGCGCCTTCTGAGAGGTTTTCTGAGCCCTCCCCGAAGACGCAGAGACAACTTCTCAGGAGGCGCGAGGGCTTCTGAGAAGCCCCGCCGCCTTCTGAGAAGGCCTTCTCCTTCTTACCACCCCCCTGGTTCGCCGCCGGGCATCGGCCCCTCGACCCCCATTTTGGGGGGGGGGGGGCGCCGAGGAGCCGTGAGCGACAACAGCGTCCTGCGGCTGCCGTGGGTACGTTGTTATACGTCTCTCTCACTCTCTCCCCCTCTCCTTCTCTCTCTCTCTCGCTCTCGCTCTCTCTAACTCTCTCTCTCTTTCATTCATATTTTCTGTTTTTTTTTTCTCTCTCTCTCTCTCTCTCTCTCTGCGTTCGAGATGCTGCGGTTCGGGACGCATCTCTGGAGCTCGTGATTCCTGGTGCGCTGCCATCCCGGGAGGCGGAATGGCCTAAAGCCCCTTCCGAACGACCTGCTGCCGTCCGCCACCGCTGCACCGCGCGGAGCACCGCGCGACGTCTCGCAGCACCGTGGGGTGCATCAAGGCTGGGACGCGCAGTTGGCTACCTGCCAGACCATTCCGGCCCGACCCGAAGACCCGAATCTTGCCCGAATTTCGGGCTGGGGGGGCACGGGCTTCATATGTGTTCTTGTCCAATGCTCAGCGACCCCCCCCCCGCTGGAAATGGAGGGCACATCAGGGCCCTCGGGCTGGGTTGGGGTGGTGCGGTGGGCGGTGAGCATGTCATCCCCGGCCGGGGCGCGCAGTGTCGCGAACGGCGCGGCCTCGAGCCGCTCGCCCCCGCTCTCCTCCGCTCGTGGACGGGCAGGGCCCCCTCTAGCAAAACGCGGTTTAGTGTTAGGTCGGGCCTGTCCCCCTGCAGGAGGATTTTGGACGAAACAGTGCACATACGCAAGCATATCCAAAACATGACCAAATGTACTAAAACAAATCGTGCCCGGACTATCTTTTGCCTATTCTTGAATATTCCTCCTGTATAGGGACAGGCCCGATGTCAGTTTAGTGAAAACGACATCGGGCCCAAACCTGACGGGCGCAAGCCTGAAGAAGGACGGCCGTGGCGCCCTCTCGAGAAGCGACAGCGGACAATTCACCGATTGACGTGTCAGGGTGGGGGTCCTGCCCACCTCCGATCCGCCTCCACCTCCCCCCCCCCCCGCATCTCTCGGCAGGAAGGAGGCCCGGCCGCGGATTCCCGAGGTGTTCTCTGGCAGGGGCCCTGGCCGCTGCTTCCCCCCACCCCCCGTGGACGCGCGGGGGCGCTCTGCGAGCATCTCGTCCGCCACCGCCGCGGGAAGGCCCGCGTGGCGGCGGCGGGGGCTCGCTGGGGTGGGCGGTCGGCCTCGAGCGCATGCCCGCCGTGGGCGGCACACGTCAAGTGGCAGACCTGGGGCATGAAAGGGTGTGGGGGGGGGCCTCGGGGAGTGCAGGGTGTGGGGGGGGCCTCGGGGAGAGCAGAAGAGCCCCCCGAATGATTCAGCAGCGTCCCCTGGCTACGGCCGAAGCCAATCACGAGGATGGTCGGCGAGGATGCAGGGACCCTGTCGGGCAGGGAGTGGGCAAAGGCGGAAGGACGCATGGGGAGGAGAGGGAGTGGAGGGGAGGGAACGGCGAGGGTCGGATATCAACGCGCCACCTCTCTCTCTCTCTTGATCCTTCTCTGCGTCCAGTGCACCCACCAGCCGGGAGATCTGGCCCGTCAACGTCTGAACCGTGTGCGTGTTGTTCTGAACCTGGCGGCCGCCGCGCGGGCAAGGCCCGCTGTCAGCCCGGCGTGCGCACCCGATCGCCACACGTGCGCTCTGGACCCCTGCTCCTGCTTAAACTCCTCCCCCCCTCCTCCTCCTCCTTCTCCTCCCCCCCCTCCTCCTCCTCCTCCTCCTCCTCCTCCTTCTCCTCCTCCTCCTCCTCCTGCTTCCTCCTCCTTCCTCCTCCTCCTCCTCCTCCTCTCCTCTCCTCCTCCTCCTCCCCTCTCCTCCTCCTCTCTTCCGCCTCCTCCCTCCCTCTCCCCGTCCCCTCCTCTCCCTCCTCCTTCTCCCCCGTCGCCTCCTCCTGCTCTTCCCCCCTGTTATTCTCCGCACTCTTCTCCTGCTCTATCTCCCGCCGCTCCACCAACTCTCTCTCTCTCTCTCTCTCTTCCGAACGATCCTGGCTGACATCCACCATGTGTTGCCCCTGGCTGACTACACCCGGCAACTGAAATTCGGTACGTACGGGGCCATACCAACTAGACCAGATTGGGAACGCGTGGATATCTCAAGGCCGAACTACGCCTTGTGCCAACGCCTGCCCAGAGAGAAATGCTGTCTGGATAACAGCTGGCTCGGGAGCGCAATAATCCAGAAGTACGGCAACTTCGTGTCGTGACGACCTCCACGTTGGTGTTCGTCACCGCGTGGATCGTTCAAACTTGAACGGTCGCGGATTACTGATAGCGCAAACCGTGCGATACTGGCCGACATCCACACTCCAATTGTCCTCAATCCCTTTCTCTAGATATGGATGGCCAATATACATTGGCGCAAATCGCTGGGCCGTGGAGTGAAGGCAGGTGCATGCTTCAGTGGAGGAAATGCGCGTGACCAAGCAGACTGGGATGGAAGGGGCAGAGACAACGCACGCAGCCTGCCTGTCTGCAGTCCTGGACGTAGTACGAGTCCGCATCCTTGGGGAGCGCTGCGTGCAACGTCTTCACAGCATTTGAAAACACATCTCCCAAATGTGGCCAAGCGGAGCATCACTCGAACCTGAACTACATGGATGGAGCCGCGCCAAGCGCACGCCTGGAGGGACCCCAGACCCCAGTGAGTCATGCTCTCGCCAGAGGCGCCACCATACTTGATCGACGCGACATCGCATTGAGTACAGCCTACCGCGCGTCTTGTCCCCTCGTCTGACTTCCTCTCGTTTCTCCGCCCAGGCAGGCGCGGGCGCGTCTGCTGATCTCCTGGGGACGTGTCCGCCCGCCTGAAGGCGAGGGCGCGTTTCCTCCCTTCCCCAAGACCTCTCCACCGAACCTGACAAATCCCTGTGGATCTGAACTCTGTGCTTCTCCAGTCCTCTGTCTTCCCTCCGCCCTTCTGCGTTGGGGTCTCCACTTGATTGCGTGGGTGTCTCAGCCTCCTCCTCCTCCTCCTCCTCCTGATCCTGATCCTGATCCTCCTCCTCCTCCTCCTCCTCCTCCTCCCCCCTTCCCTGTCCTCTGCTGTGCGGGGGTGGAAGCAAGCCGCTGAACCACATCAGAGGAAGACTCCGAGATCCAATCCGCCACCATGCCCCTTGGAACGTCGGCGAACAGTAAAAAAAAACGCTGGGGCTGTGTAGCTGGGTTTCAACACTTTCAGGCCAAAGCGCACCCTGCTCGCGTCCGGGCGGGTGATCCCATCCACCCCCGGGAGCTCTCCCCGGGCGCAACGGCGCCATCGAAGCGCACCCCCCCCACGAAGCTGCAGTGTGGCTTCTGAGACGGACCGAGAAGGCCATCGGGACCACCAGCGGGGCAATTTGAGACCCGATTTACGTAGGATCCACGTCGGATTCGAGTCGGGTTCACGTCGGACTACGTCGGATTTCTGTCGGATTTACGTCGGACTGACTCTGGAGTATCGCCGCGCGAGCGTCGACCCATAGCTTATGGAACTTACAAGTGGGCTGTATCATACTACTATTACGCGCCGCGCGAGGTCTCCCGGATTTTCCTCACCAAAAGCAATCCCCAAACAGGCGACGCCCTGATTTTTTCCATACGGGGCCCCTGGAAATCCCGACCCTGTCCTCGTGACCCGTTTTTCATACTGAAGTGTTTGTGGACGGCCCCGGAGCCCGGCGAGGGCGCCCCAGGGACCGAAATGGGCCAAAAACCGACCGTCCTGATTTTTGTTGACGACGCGCTCATGTCTGGGTCGGGCCCACCAGTGTGTCCCACACTGCTGAAAGGATACCCATCGGTCGGAAGAAGCAGGTAGAAGCATGAAGTAGGAAGGCGTTGGACATGGCTTGGGTTCCGTCCGCCCCCTTGGGAGGACGGAAAAGGTGAAGGCACTCGATCGTTGACGTAGGAAGGCGCTTGAAGCAGATTGGAATCTGGAAATCCGAAAATACCAGCACGCGGCCCATAAGACTAGGGGAACGAAAAATTACATAAACATGAAAACTCGGAGGTCCCCGCGGATTTCTCGGTCGGATCCGCGCTGGACCCCCTGGCGGCGCCTCCGGCGCCGCCCCTGGCGCACTCCGCGCGCCAGAGAAGGGGTTCCAGGGCCGATTTGAAAAATCCACGTGGACCTCCGAGTTTTTTATGTTTATGTCATTCTTCATACCCGGAAAGAAACGCCCACGGCTCCTCGAAGGGGCCGTGACCCTCTCTTGTTTCGGCCGCCCCCGAGCAGGCTGCGGCAGGCCAGGCATAAGTCGGGCGTGTCTCCCTACAGGGGGATCTTCAACGAAAAATATAAATCAAACAATACTCCCAAATGGTCAAGAAACACTCAAAAAAATAGTCCCCCGACTATTTTTTAACTATTTTTGAATATTCCCCGTAGAGGGGCAGGCCCGACTTACGGCCAGGCCCTCGGGCGACGCAGAAACGTCCCCCAAAAGACGGCCCCGCGCCGCCCCGCGAGGGCCCACGGGGCGGCCCACGAGAGGCGCACGGGCGGCCTCAGCCCTGAGAGCCGACGCTCCAAGAAAACCGGGAGCGGCGGGATTTTGGCAAGTTTCGACCTTCAGGGGCCCTCGCCGGGCCTCGGGAGCGTCAAAAAGCGACTCGGGACGAAAAGCTGGTCCTGGGGAAGTGGTCCGGACCTCCGGGGCCCAGCATCGCAAAAGTTGGAGCAGCCGGATGTCTGGGAAGATAGGGGAACGAAGAATGACATAACATAAAACTCGGAGGTCCGCGCGGATTTCTCGGATCGGCGCTGGACCCGGAGCGCGCCAGGGGCGGCGCCGGAGGCGCCGCCAGGGGAGCCCAGCGCGGATCCGAGAAATCCGCGCGGACCTCCGAGGTTTATGTCAGTCATTCTTCGTTCTCCTAGAAGACGCCTGCTGGGCGGCCCCAAGACGCCTGCTGGACGTGCCCCAGGCCCGCTCCACGGCCGTGCTGCCAAACGGCCCCCCCATATCCTGCATGGCCAGCAAGGCCTAAGTCAGGAGCGAGTTCCCGGGAGGCCACGCAGCAAGCCCCTGGGCGGCGCAGGCCCCCCGCTGTCGCACGAGGCTGAACCTGAGCGGTGCTCTGTCGTCTTCGTTTTGTTTTCGTTGTCCCTCGCTTTTCTCTCGAATCCGCCTGCACCGCAAGACGAAGTCGAGGCGAAAACGGCCCACGAAATCACTAAAAACACCGTGTAGGTCCAGCCCAGCCGTCGCATGCTTCAGCCCTCTGGGGAATACGGGAATCAATCTAAAGGGGCCCAGGGGCAGACAACTACCTAGACACGAATCCCAAGATTCTCAATCTTTTTGAATCTGCTCTGAGTTTTCGTCTTCCATCCCCGTTCCCATATGTTCCTGCATTCTCCTGGAAGTCGACGATTAATTATGTCTGTGTGTTTGTGTTTCCCTCCAGAGCTTCGCATGTCATGGCCTTCTCTCCGCTGGGCAGCGACAAGGGTCGCCAACAATGGTGCTGCGCAGGCACAGGTGCGGAAGCTGCCGCAAGCACTTAGACAGGAACGCCACTAATGATGAGTCATTCTGATAGCCCCCCCCTCATCTGCGCCTCCCCGTACCTATGCCTCTGTCGTGTGCCGTAATCCCCAACGGTGCGGGGCAGTCTTCTCGTTCGTGCTCTCCGTCACTCCGCCCCGCCTTCCACCTTGCCAGCATTCCCTGCCTCCATACATCCCCCAATCCCCAAGCCTCTTGAGTCCCTACACGCTTCGTGGACTCCCGGATGACAACGCAATCTCGAGGGGGCGCGCTGCGGCTTCGTAAGAAACTCCAGGCACATTCAAGCTGCTCTTTGTAGAATCCCCAGGGATGCTGTCATCAGGGCTGCCTGGAGCGTGGACGACTGCCTTTGGGCACAGGTCCCCCGTCCTGGGGTCCCCCGTCCTAGGTCCTAGGTCCCCCGTCCTAGGTCCTAGGTCTGGGGTTCCCCGTCCTAAGTCCTAGGTCACCTACTCTGGATGCGGCAATCATCGCCCCCCCCCTGGATCCGCTGGGGGGGGGATTGGGCACGTGCTGTCGGAACGGATGGACGGGGGTTGGAGGAGGAGGAGGAGGAGGAGGAGGAGGAGGAGGAGGAGGAGGAGGAGGAGGAGGAGGAGGAGAACGTGGAGGAGTGGGGGGGGATGGGCAGGCTCCGTCGGAAGATTAGTCGCCACACCCCTCGATCTATCCCACCCGGCGCCCAGCATTAAGTTCGCGCAGGCCCCGCGGTGCGCCGAGGCCTTGCGCTTTCCCCGCGCTGCCGCCGCGGAGAAAAAGGCCGCCCCTCCAACCGCGGGCCGCGGGGCGCGGCCGCTGTCGCTCGCCCCTCGGGCCGTGCTGCTCCCGTCGCACTGAAGGGCCACATCCCAGAGGGAAGTTCGAGCACCCAGGCAGGCCTGGCTGGCTGGGACGCGAGCGAGGCGCGGAACGCGGCTGCTTTCGCTCGCCCCTCGGGCCGTGCTGCTCCCGTCGCACTGAAGGGCCACATCCCTGAAGGAAGTTCGAGCACCCAGGCAGGCCTGGCTGGCTGGGGCGCGATCGGACCACGTGTGAACTGCTCCTGGAGACGTCCCTCAAGCAGCAGCAGCAGAGCCACCACCGCTGCCGACTGGGGGGAAGGAGGGCCGGGGAGGGGAGGGAGGCGAGGCGGGGGGCAGGCAAGTGCCGCAGCAGCGTCGAACGAGTACAGTCACAGCGTTGAACGAAGCCCATTGTTTCCAATGAGTCACGCATAGGAACGATACTTAAAAAAAAAACATACATAACGCATGCAAGCCGAAGGAACGGCCGAGCCCCTTTTGAAAAGTAAGCGTTCCTAACTCTAGCCGCTCACTGTAGGGGGGAAGAGGACCAGGGAGGGGAGGGAGGCGAGGCCAGAGGGGCAGACAAGTACCTACACAGTGTCGAACGAGTATCGCCTTCCCAGGGCCCGACGCGTGACTAGAGGCCTCCTAGAAGATCGCGGAGTACATGGGGTCGGAGAATCGCGCCGCATCGCCGATACATCGGCGATGTACCGGCGACGTCGGCGTGGAGAACATCGGGCTCCACATCTAGCTGCATCGCCGATGCATCGGCGATGCGGCGCGATCCTCCGACCCCATCTACTCCGACCCCATCGAGACGGCCTAGAATGAAAGCCCTCAAGTCTCGGTACCTTCTTGGTGCTGGAAGCTCTTTCTGGTGATCCAGACGAAAGCAGGTTGGAGCATCATAACCCTCGAGTGACCTGGCCCGTTGCACTCTGGGAACGTCTAACTGTCTGAAGTGTTTCTGCCAGACATCGGCGGCGAGCCCGGGGGTGAAGGCGAGATCGGGCGGGCCTTCTCAAAGGCTCGGAAGTCCTCTGGCCTTCTGCGAAGTTTTCTGAGCCCTCCCCGAGGACGCAGAACACTTCGCAGAAGGCACGAAGGCTTCTGAGAAGCCCCCCCCGCCTTCTAGGAAGGCCTCCTCCTTCTCAATCCCCCCCCCGCTCGCCGCCCGGAAGCCTTTCTGCCAAAAAGCCTCCCGACGCCCGCGGTGGTCTGGTGCCGCGTTTGAGTCCAGTCTCTCACCTGCGCCCCCTGCTGGGAGGGCAGCCGCTCCTCCCAGACCTGGGCCGTGGTCTGAAACTTCCCCCCTCCCTGGGCCCCAGGGGCCCAGACCCCTGGGGAGGAGGAAACCGAGGAGGAGGAGGAGGAGGAGGAGGGGAGGGAGGGGGAGGATGGAGGAGGAGGAGGAGGAGGAGGAGGAGGAGGAGGAGGAGGAGGAGGAGCAGGAGGAGGAGGGGCCGGAGGAGGAGGAGGAGGAGGAGGAGAAGAAGAAGGAGGATGATAATGATGATGATGATGAGGAGGAGGAGGAGAAGAAGAAGGATGATGATGATGATGATGAGGAGGAGGAGGAGGAGGAGGAGCAAAAGGGCTGGTTGCGGGAACGCTATCCCCCGCACTCGCCCGCGGCGCCGCGCCGCGCCCCGCCCGCGCGGCCGCCCTCGGGGGGCCGGCCTCGGCGCGTGGTCGCGCCATCGGAGGGGGGCGGCGCGCGTACCACGAGAGGGTCACCAACCGCGACCACAACATCAGAGGCCTCCTAGATGGGGTCAGAGTAGATGGGGGGATCTGGTTGCAGTGTCCTTGGCTTCCTGCCCCTGGCGGGTGACCTTGGTGGCTTGGGCAGTTCCCTGACAAGACGACGATGGCCAAATGGTTCTAGTGTAAAGGCCTCCTAGACGGGGTCGGAGTAGATGGGGTCGGAGAATCGCGCCTCATCGGCGATACGTCGGCGATGCATCGGCGATGCATCGGCTATGCGTCGGTGATTCACCGGCGGTGCGTCGCCGGCGGCGGCAATGCATCGGCGACGTTGACATCAAGCAGATCGGGCCCAACATCGAGCCGCATCGACGATGCATCGGCGATGCGGCGCAGTCCTCCATACCCATCTACTCCGACCCCATCGAGGAGGCCTAGAAACATCATCCACCGGCGGGTGCACATCTGGGAGAAGGTGATTTGCCGCGACTGCAAGAACAACCACCGCTTGTTGAACTACAACGCGTCGTCTTCAACATCAGCTAAGGGCCACGAGGACTACCCTGGTTGGAGGAGCCCTCCCGGCAAGCATGCCTAGACCATACACGCATAGAGGAGCACGGGCGCGAACAGACACGGCCCCAGAACGAGTGGGAAATAACGTCCGACACGTGATCCGACCTCGACCCGAAGATGCCCATTCTGCCGTGGGACTCCCGTGGGCCACTCTCTTGGCTCATTTTTAATGGCTCTCTCTCCCTCTCTTTTCCTCTTCTCTCTCCCTCTATCTCTCTCTCTCTCCCCCCCTCTCTTTCTCTATTTCTCTCTCTTTCTCTCTCTGTTGCGGATTTACAAACTGATTCCTTCTGTGACGGATTTACAAATTGATTCCTTTCGTGGCGGATTCACACATTGATTCCTTTTGTGGCGGATCCGCCACCACCACCGCCGCCACCTCCTCTCCTATTTCCATTTCCCATATTTCGGCGTTCCCTTCCCCCCCTCCATCCCGACATCCCTCCACCACTAACGACCATGAGGGAGGGGCCGGCGGTGGTGTGAGCAAGGAGGGAAGGAATTGCTGTTCTCCCGCCACCAACACCTCGCCCTTTCCTCCCCCATCCCAATTCCCCCTCACCTCCATTCGTCCAGATCAGCCGCCCCCCACCGCGACCACATCTCAATGTTCCCATCCGCTCCCCCCATCGTTCCCTGTCCCCTGCCCCATCCCTCTCGCCGTCTCTCGCGCTCTCGCACGCCTCAAAAAAGGGAGGGATAGCGACTAGGAGGGAGAGAGGAATGGGGGAAGGGCCGCGGTGCGAAGGGGGGAGGGAGAAAAGGCGGATGGAGGGAATTGGGATGGCATCCGCGAGGGAGGGGGAGGGGGGACATGAGAGGGCCATGCCCACATTGACACGACTACCTGCAGCTCTCTCGTTATCTCTCTCCCTCTCTCTCTCTCTCCCCCCTCTCTCTCTCTCTGTCTCGCTTTCTCTCCTTCGCCCTTCCATGCCACCCTCATTGGTTCCCTGCAGCACCACCGCGACTTCCCCCACGTGCCTCGCATCCTTCCACTAACTGCTCATGACTCCATACATCGAGGGTGGCGGTGGTTGGAGAGGGAGAGGGGCAAGCGGCGAGGATGGTTTGAGCGGCCGTCATCCCCCCACCCCACCTCCCTCCCTCTGCAACGCAGCCACTACCATTTCTCTCTCTTTCTCTCTCTCTCTCTCTCTCTCTCTCTTTCTCCTCCCTCTCACCGTTCCTCCCCCCTTCCCTCCATATTTGAGGGCGGTGGCGGCGCTGAGGGCGGAGGGCGCGGGCGAATGGGGGGAAGTTGACGGGGGGCGGGAGGTCAATGTAGAGAAGGAGAAGCATGGTGGTGGGAAGGCATCATGCCCCTCCCGCCGCCCGCCCTATTCTTCCCTCACAAACGCCCTCCACACGCATTTTGTTCATCTCCCCTCCCTCCCCCCCTTTCCCTCCCTCTCACCCGCTTTCCTCCATTGCGTGCACATGCATATGTGTATGTGCGTGCGTAGGGATGCCTGAACTTGCAAGAAGTGCGCGCAGGCGTGCAATCCCGCGTGCATGTTATACAAAACATGTGAATGCACATATATAAATATATGTGGTAAAACCAGCGCGAAGGGATCGGATGGGGGAGGAGGGGGATGCAGGATGCAGGAGGGAGGTGGCATGATGCAAGCGGAGGGAGGAGGGGAACCATGATTATGAGGGAGGGCCATGTGGATCGGGGGTGGGGGAGAAGGGAGGCGAGGAGGGATCAGCGATGCCAGAAGAGGACAGGGGGAGGAGGGGGCTGGGGTGGCGGCGGGGAAGGGGGACAGCGGGGTGAAGGAGGAGAGGGGGGGAGGAGGCGAGGGCGGGATAAAAGGCGGAGGCGGGGCCGAGGAACAAGAGACGAACGACGAGGAGTTGGAGACGGGGGGGTGGGCGAGGAGGAGGGCGACGACGGCGACGGCAACGAGGATGAGGAGGAGGAGGATGGAGGGGGGGGAGGAAGATGAGGGGATGATGATGATGACGATGAGGAGGAGGAGGAGGAGGAGACGGGGGAATCTGCGATGTAGGCATCGCTGCCCGTTCACAACTTGCACGCGCGTGTTCTTAATAGCCGTCGCACCTGAAAATAACTCGCGAGTTTGACCTGCCCGCATGTCCATTTGATTGCAATAGAAACGTCAGAAAGCACCTCCGTCAAATGAGTCCACGGGGGGAGGAGGAGGAGGAGGAGGAGGAGGAGGAGGAGGAGGAGGAGGAAGGAATGCAGGATTGGGAGAGAACGGGAGAGCGAAACGGAATTGGACAAAGAACTGCCCTTAAACCCTTTGAAGGCCGAAAGCCAGCCATGCCCATCCAGCCTGGCGCCTGAGGAGCTCCAGACTGGATGGGTATGGCGGGCTTTCGGCACTTTGAAGGTTTCATGCTTCCCTCTCCTTCTCCCGCTCCCTCTCCTTAATGCTTCTCTCTCCTTCTCTCTATCCCTCACTCTCTCTCTCTCTCTCTCTCCCTTGTGGCGGATGCCAACATGTTTCCTTTTGTGGCGGATTACAACGTGAAACCTTTTGTGGCGGATTACAAGTTTATTCCTTAGGCGACGGATTACAACTTTCTTCCTTTTGTGGCGGATTACATAATGATTCATTGTGTGGCGGGTTACCACTTGGTTCCTTTTGTGGCGGATTACACATTGACCCCTTTTGTGGCGGATTACAAAAGGAATCCTTGTGTGAGGGATTACAAACTGACTTCTGTTGTGGCGAGTTACAAAGGTGATCCTTCTGTGGCGGATTACAAATTGATTTCTTTCGTGGCGGGTTACAAAGGGAATCCTTGTGGCGGATTACAAAAGGAACCCTTTTGTGGCGGATTACAAATTGATTCCTTTTGTGGCGGGTTGCAAAGGAAATCCTTGCGTGGCGAATTACAAAGGGAATCCTTTTGTGGGGATCTTTAGCGGCCTGGACGTGCGAGAAGTTCCCAGGGTTTTGTGTAAATTTTTAAATCGGAAAACCAAGTTTCGCTTCAGACTGTTTCAGAATTTTATGAATCCATTGGGTTTGGCTGATGTAAAATTCAAAGGGAGTCGCAAGGGAAACTGTGTTTTCTGTGTGAAATCAACGTAAAAACAAAGAAAAAAGCAGGTTTCGCTTGAGACTCCCTTTGAATTTTACATCAGCCAAGCTCCATGGATTTATAAATGTTCCAGACAGTCTCAAGCGAAGCGTGGTTTTCCGATTTTTTTTTTTTTTTTTTTTTTTTTTTTTTTTTTTTTTTAATCAATATTTTCCTAAATTCTCAAACCCTGGGAACCTCTCGCACGCCCAGGCCGCTAAAGATCCCCACAAAAGGATTCCCTTTGTAATTCGCCACAACAGGATTTCCTTTGTAAACCGCCACAAAAGGAATCAATTTGTAATCCGCCACAAAAGGATTCCCTTTTGTAATCCGCTACAAAAGGATTCCCTTTATAATCCGCCACAAAAGGAACCAATGTGTAATCCGCCACAAAAGGATTCCCTTTGTAATTCGCCACAAAAGGATTTCCTTTGCAATCCGCCACAAAAGGAATCAATTTGTAATCTGCCACAAAAAGATTCCCTTTATAATCCGCCACAAAAGGAATCAATGTGTAATCCGCCCCAAAAAGGTTCCCTTTGTTATTCGACACGGAAGGATTCCCTTTGTAATCCGCCACAAAAGGAATCAATGTGTAATCCGCCACAAAGGAATCAATTTCTAATCCGCCACAAAAGGAATCAATTTGTAATCCTTCACAAAAGGAATTTGTTTGTTATCCGCCACAAAAGGAATCAAGCTGTAATCTGGCACAAAGGAGTCCATTTGTAATCCGCTACAAAAGGAATCAATTTGGAGTCCGCCACAAAAGAAAATCAATTCGCAATCCTTTACAGAAGGACGAAGAAAGAAAGAGGAGGAGGATGAACGCGAAGTAGATGCCATCAAAATGAGCCAAGAGAGTGGCCCACGGGAGTCCCATGCCCATTCTTACTGTCACGGCCGCCCTCGCGAGGGCGTCCTACACGACACCTCGTACGACACCAAGCACGGCAACAAGAGGTACGCCACCAGGCACGGCACGACCAAGCAGCCCGAAAAAAATACAAAGTACATCGTCGTGGAGGCACCAATGGGCCACGGCTGCGCCGCTTACCCCGACTACGACTACGACGCCTACAACAGGCACGGCGACTACAACGGCTTCGACGGACACGCAGACACCGGCTTCCTCACCTTGCCACCAGAGCTGCGAGGGCAACACACAGGGCTACGAGAACCACAGGCAGAGCTACCAGGGCAACGTGCTATGCGACGAGACCCACAAGCAGAGCTACAAGGGCATGAAGAAGAGCTCCGAGAACCACCCGCTTTGCTGCAAGGGCCACCGACAGCGTATGGAGAACCAACGCCTGAGCGTCGAGCACCACCAGCCGTCGCACCAAGACCACATACCGAGCTAACTGCGCGAGACCGGCACGATCTCCTGCACGGCGCTGGCAGCCGAAACGTCGAGTACCACCACTGGGCAGCCGAAGACTCCGACTCGGACGTCGTAGACAATGTCGAAACACGCGCGGTGGTTGTGGGCACCAGGTACCGCGTGTTTGACCCGGACGTGGAGAAGGACGAACAGGTGGACGTGCTCCTCGCTTTCTTCCTGGGCCAGGACAACCCGCCGTGCTATGAGGGCAACCAACGTTTCGAATACCACAAGCAGGGCTGCGATGACCACCAGACGAGCCACGATGGCCACCGTCTGAGCTACGAGGGCCACTCGGTGACCTACTGGAGCTACCACTTGAGCGGTGAGGACCACGAACAGAGCCTCGGGAACCACCGACAGAGCCACGAGGTCCGCCTGCAGAGCCACGGGGGCCACAGCCTCAGCTCCGAAGGCAACGCGCAGAGCTACGACCGCCACCAGCAGAGCCGCCGGGGCCACAGGCAGAGCTCCGAGGACCACGGGCTGAGCTGCGAGGACCGCAGGCACAGCTACGGGAGCCACCGCCAGAGCTGCGAGGACGAGGAACGCAAGCCAAACCACGAACGCCACGACGGGGGTTACGAGCACCACCGGCTGAGCCACGAGGGCTGCAAGCTCAGCTGCGAGGGCCACAAGCTGAGCTACACGGACCACCAACTGGACTACGAGGGCCACCCCCAAAGTTTCGAGGGCCAGAAGCAGAGCTACAGGGACCAGCAGCTGAGAGACCAGAGGCGCAATCTGTGCTTCGTGGACCACAAACAAACCTAGTACAGCCACCAGCAGCGCGACCAGGGCCACCAGCGGGCCTTCTACGACCACGAGCTGAGCTACGAGGGCCACACGTGCAGCTACTACAGCCACCGGTAGAGCCACCAGGGCGACGGGGTGTACTGCAAGGGCCACGATCAGACCATCCAGAACCAGCAGCACACCAACGAGGATGACCTGCCGAACTGTGGGGATTGCAACCAGAGCTACGCGGGCCACGGACAGAACCACAGGAACCTCCCGCATAGCCACTTCGACGAGAAACTGCACTGCAAAGGCCACCGCCAGCGCAGCCACGAAAGCCGCTTGAGGAGCTACGAGGGACACGAGTTTATCGACGCGAACCCCAGCGAAGTTACCAGGGCGACGACCTAAACTGCAAGGGCCACGAGCAAAGCTTCCTGATCCATCAGCCCAACTACGCGGGCCACTTGCTGAGATGAGAAGGCCACGACCTCAGCTACCCAGGCCACAACATGATCTACTAGAATCCGCCGCTGCGCTACCCGGGCGGCGAGCTAAACTGCGAGGGCCAGGAGGAGCGTCTCGAGACCCAACAGCCCAGCTACGAGGGCCACCTGCTGAGCTACGAGGGCCGCAACCCGAGCTACGCGGGCCGCAAACAGAACAGCGAGAGACTCCCGCAGAGCTGCCCAAGCGACGAGCTGAGTTGCAAAGGCCACGAGCAGACCTTCGAGAGAAGGCAACGCCGATCGCTGTCAATGACCCAGTCCAGGGCAAATGGGGCACATTAATTTTCCGACTGCGTTGTAACGCATCCGCGCGTTCAACTGCAGATGCGCCATCCGCTTTAACCCGCCTGGAGGAGGGCAACGTCGCCCTATACTTCATTCGCAACACAAAACAACAACAAGGTTGGCCTTGCGAACCTTGAGCCGCGTTGGTACAGAACTCCCTTGCTCAGAATACCGGATCGAACATGGTACCTACGGTCCGTGTGTTGTCTCGACTCGTGCGAAGTACCCGAGCACATCGATAGACAACATGTTCCCCTGTGTGACCAACAACATTGTGCCGCCTACTACGCTACGGGCAACCACGCTACATCTACTACGCTAAAAACAAGCTGCACGTCCCGAATAGCACGCGCGATGTGAATAGCACGGACGCCTTCCACCCCTTCTCACCGTTCCTTTACAACCTCTTAAAACCTCGGGATTGTGGGATTGGTCGCATGGTTCCCCTACTCTTCGCCTTTCTTTCCTTTCCCGAGCGAGGGTGAGTCCCGCGGCCGCGCGCGAGGGCCCCCCCCCCTCCGGGGGCGCCAGCGAGCGGCGCGGACAAGCGATCGCTTCCACAGCGCTGCGAGAGAAGATGAGACGAGGAGTAGGAGGAGGAGCAGGCGGAGGAGGGGGAACAGAGCAGGATGAAGGGACGTCGGGGGGAGGGTGGACCCCGAGAGAAGTCTTCAGTCCTGGTTGGCGTCCATCTCCTGGCACCAGCTGCGCCGCGCCGCCGTGCGCGTCCAGTCGCCGCTCGCGCGGGCCCCGCTTGAGCTCCGCTCGAGCGGCTGCGGGCGGAGCAGCGTCACGCCGGGAAGTGCCGAGCGCTGGGGCGGCGGGGCCTCCGAACGAGGACGAACGAGGCGACGGACGGGCGGGGACGGAGATAGGGACGGACGCGGTCGGCGTGCTCGGCAAGCAGGGCGGGGTGAGTTACAGCGGACGGCTCAGGGGATCGACGAAGAGGGCAGACAGAGCCATGTTCGCACGTGAGTTTGTGTGTGAGCCTGGCACCCCTCGCGATGAGAGCTGATACGGATGCAAAGCCCTCTCCCCTTTCGATGCCTCGGTGTCACCTTCGCACACGTGTAACCAAACATATTCGAACGGACCAATGTATGTATGGTCCAACGCTGAGGTTTTGGACCACACGAAACGTGCGAACCCGCCCCGCTTTGGCCTGAACTGGAGCGCCCCGCAGGGAAACGGAATGCTTGCGGAGTGGGCCTTTCTGGGTCGATGTGCCTCCTCTGCCCTAAGAGGGAAGGTGCGGTCGGGGCCCCTGTAGCGGCGTTGAGACGGGAGCGCCGTTCCAGGTCACGTAGGAGTGTGTTTAGCGTTAGGTCGGGCATGTCCCCCTACAGGCGGATTTTGGATGACAAATCGAAGCAAATCCACGAACACTTAAAAATAAGCAACGGTAGTGACATAATCGTTCCCATACTTTTTAGATACTATTTTTGAATGTTCCTCCTGTAGAGGGACACGCCTGACCTAAGTTTAGCGCTCAACAAACCATCTCCACGAAAACCATGGCAAAATAGCCGACGGCATGAAAGAAAGGCGTCCTGGCGGCACCGGAAGAAACGGGTCGGTGCAAGTCCGGGCCGATCGGGCTCTGCAGGAGGCTGCAGGATCCTGCTCGCAGGCCCGGACGGGTCAGTGCGCCCGTAGCCCTGCAAGGATCCCGCATGATCCAACGCTCTGGCTGAACCCCTTGTTGACACTCCGTCTCCTTTTCGTTTTCGGCTCGAGCACGACGTCTTTAATCCGTTTTGGGCCACCGGTTTGTTTCAATTTTGGTAGATCGCAGCCCCAAAAAAGGAAGCATGCCAACATAACAACAAAACAAACAAAACCAAGCCTTTTTGAAAACAACTTAGATCCCCGCTTGCAGCGGCCCCCCGTCTCAAGGGAGGGCGCCCGGCCAGGGCCACCTGCCGTCCCCGCGCCGCAGAGAGTGCCCATCCGCAGCGGCGCCTAGCAAGGGCGCCAGTGACTCTCCGAAATCCTGCGCTTTCCTGCTCGAGCGCCTGAACTCCCCCCCCCCCCCAGCGGCGTCCGAACGCGCGCCGCCCAATCGGAGCTGCAGCCCCCCAGTCGTTCGATCTGTTGCGCAGCCTGGGAAGCTGGCGCGCTCAGCCCCTTCTGGGATGCCCGCTGGCTCTGCGCCCGCGTGCCCAGCGAGTTCCCGTCTGCTGTCTTATGGCCATCAAGCGCCATGGTATCTCCCAAATTCTGCACGTGCTCGCTCAAGTGCCTGAGCACCGCCCCCCACTGATACTCTTCACAATCCTGGGCAAAGCCCAACTCATCGAAACGTTGGGTCCGCGGCGACGCCTGGGACCCACGCGCGCCGTGCCCCTGCGAGGCCGCCCGCCGGCTCGGCGCCCATGCCCAACAAGAACCCACCTGCAGTCTCACAGCCATCAGGCACCGGCGCGCCCCCCAAGTCCTGCGCGCAATCGCTCAAGTGCCTGAGGACCACCCCCCAATTCTACTCATAAAAATCACAGACAAAGCCAATCTCATCCAAACGTTGGATCCGTTGCGAAGCCTGGGGCGCTTCCAATCTCAGCCCCTTCCGGGCTGCCCGCTGGCTCTTGCAACCACTAGGCACCAGTGCGTCTCTCAAGTCCTGCGCGTCATCGCTGAAGCGCGTCGCACGCGGGCAGACACAGCTGGGCTCATCAAGTCGTTGGCTATGATGCGAGGCCTGGGCCGCCCGCGCGCCCAGCCCCATGCGGGCTGCCCGCTGGCCCTGACAGCGAGCGCCGCCTTAGGCCACCGGCGCGCCGCCCCAAGTCACCCGCGCAATTGCTCGAATGCCTGACCCCCCCCCTACCACTGGTACTCAGATGCCCCTTGCTCTGAACCTCTTTCTGCCTGCTCGCTGGCGCTGCGCCCAGATGCGCGGCGACTGCCCATCTGCAGTCGTCTAGCGATAAAGGGCCAATGTGTTTTCCAAGTCTGGCGCCTAATTGCCCAAAGCCTGAAACCCGTTTCCCATGTGCCAACGGGAATGTTGAGTGACAGTGCTCGCCGGTAGATCTCGGCAGGGAGTGGCTTCGCCGCCTGGCCCAGGACATCCAGCCTAAATGCGCAGGTGGACAGTGGACTTCCCTTGCTGCGGGGCTCTGAAGATGGGTGGGCCCTCTCTGCGCGTGTCGTTGAGCAGCGCCGCCAGCTCTGCATCCTCGCGGAGATCGTCGCGTGCCAGTTGCGTTACCGGTTGGGCGATAGTCAATGCGTCCACTTTTGCCAAATGCTGTCGCAGGGCCCGCCCCGCGCGCTGCTATGGCCTCGAGCCGCGGCGAGGTGCCCCAATATGACAAGTGCCGGCGCGCGGCAAGTGGGTTCCCCTCGCTGAGCACGTCGACGGGCGACGAACGCCCGCGGTCCGCCTGCGCTGGCAGGGCCTGGGCAGAAACGCCCAAGCATTCTCGCGCACCCAACTCTGGATGCCCAGCCAATGCAGCGCCCTGTCGGCGCGCCCGAGCTGTTGAGCAAAACCGCTACTGTTCGGCCTCTTGCGCACCGCTGCAGAACTCTGGTCCCCTTCGGGCAATGGGCGCGTCGCGGACGTGGCGCGCCAGGCTGGGGCGGTGATTGCCCGCCGAAGTGCCTGGGGAGAGAATGGAATAATCAACGGTGGTGCGTGCTCTATTAGCTTCGCGGATCCCAAGAGGAAGGTCTGCAGGAGTGCTGCGGGTGGCGCCGAAGGAGACGCGCTTCCTCGCTGGCGAACTGAACACTTGTTGCGAATGCGGAGGCACGATGGCGACACCCACGCACCTGGAGTACTCAGAACGGTGCGTATCGTCGAACAAAACCATGTCAACGGCCGATCAAAAGAAGAGACGCAGAGCAGAGTTGCGCGCACAGTGAAGAGCCTGGCCAGTGGGCCGACATTGGGACCTGCACCAGCGCAGCAAACACCGCCTGGAAATAAACTGCTCAGCAGCGCCGCCATCTGGCGCAAGAGATCAAGATTACGTGCGATGGCACAAGCGAATTCTTCTACACTCAAGCCGCACACAGGAACTGCCATGATGATGCTCTTGCGACCGCCAGTTGCGATCTGCAAAAACAGATCCCTTGTTTGCAGACTCTGTCACAAAAACAGGGGCAGCATGCGGATACAATTTGTTCTGGATGTGCCCAGCGCGGCATGTTCGTGCTTGTGCGGGCCATGCTATTCCTCTGGTGAACCGCGTCGAATCGCTGGCGCCAACTCTCGATATCCTTGGCCAGTGAGCGTCGGTAGTCAGCTCCATCCGTTTCTGGCCATCGGTTTGGCAAGCCCGTGGTCTCGCCAATGGCCACAATCAATTCCGACGCATCATCGCCCAACGGCTTCGCTATAGCGATGTCGTAAAAGTTCGTCAGCCTATCCAGAAGCACTGTGATCCCTTCATCGTTTTTCGCATGAAGTGCGGTCGAGAAAATCAAGTTTAGTGAATCGATGCCCCGTTCAATTTCGGGCAGCCCCAAATCATCCTTCAGTGTCACAGGCACCTCCGGCCACACCACTGTGTTAAGGTCGGGGGCATGGACCAATTCCAACTCTTGCCCTGGTCGCAGGTCGAAGAACTCCCACCTCTCCGAATATATCGTTTAACCGATCCCCATCCCCAGCGGCCTGGCCTGGGCCCAAGTGGCCGATTCCCCCCCCATAGATGGGGATGTAATACCGTTCCCTTCGGGTTTCGAAGGGGGTATCCCCAATTGGGGTGGTAATTTGGTCGGGGTCTCGAAGGGGATGGGGATGGGGATGGGGATCGGATAAACAGGATACCGATTCTCACCTCACCCCCCCAAGCTCGCCGCCGACTTGTGGCACGCCTCACGGAATATATTTGCGCCGCGGCCCTGCGCCCGCGTGCCGCGCCAGGTCGGGCACGTCATCCTGCAGGCGGCTTTTGGAAGAAAAATGAAAGATGGTCAAAACAAAATACTCGACGATCGCAACAAATAGTAGCGAACATTGTCCCCAGACTATTTTCCGCGTATGTTTGGATAGTTCCTCCTGTAGACGGACATGTCGGACTACTCGACGATTGCAAAGCAATAGTAGCAAACATTGTCCCAATACTATTTTCCGCGTGTTTTTGAATAGTCGCTCCTGTAGACAGACATGCCTGTCTAAAGCCGCGCCCCATCGGCATCCGCGGGATCGGAGCCAGCGATCGGTCGGGCATGTCTCCCTACAGGGAGATCTTGGACGAAAAATGAAAAATGCACGAACAATATAGCAGCATTGCACAGCAATGCTAAAACAAATCGTCCCCACACTACTTTATTCGATTAGTTTTGAACATTCCTCCTGTAGAGGGACAGGCCCGACTTACAGCCAGCACGCTGCGCCCCCGCGCGGCGCGCTGCCTCCGAGCGGGGCGGGCGGCGCCCCCCCCGCATACCGCCGCAGAGGGGGGCGGCGCGGGCCGGCGCCCCGCCTCGCGCAGCGGTGCCGCGGGGGCCGCAGCGGCGAGGGCCTCCGCGCCACTGCGGCCGTGGCGGCGCCGGCCGCGGCGCGCGGGGCCCCGGGAATTGCAAACATCTGCCGAATTGAATGATGACTCGTAGAGCTTGCCTGGTAGCGAAGCTGCGGAAGCTGAGAGAGATACGGGATCACTTCTGGGCCAGCTCGCTCGAAGAGATCTCGACGGACAAATGGATCACATGTGCCGAACTGGAAGATATGTTGGAATCTGCTTGACAATTCATCTTGCCGGGCAGCCGCATCACGGCGGCGGGGTTCGGCCGCGTCACGCGCAGCCGCAGGGCTTCGTTTTCCTTTGGCGATCCAGCAGGGAAGGCACCAACCATGCACCAGCACCGATCCTGGCCAGGATCACCCTGGGCCCAGGATCGGCGTATACGCCCTCCTGCCTTTGGGCAGGGTGCCTATGCACCGATCCTGGGCTCAGGATCGGCCTGGCCAGGATCGGTGTAGGTGTATCGTTGGTGCCCTCCGAAAGCAGAGGAGAGGGAGGAAGCCGCTGCGACGCGCAACGCGAGCGACGGCGACCGCAGAGGCAAGGAAGGCAAGCACGGACATCAGCCCCCAGCCTCGGGGAGCTCGCGGGGGAGGGAAAGCAGATGACGCGCAGCCGCAATGAGGGCGAACCTCGGCCCTTCCGCTCCGCAGAAATTCGCCGAGCCCCAGAACGCGTGCTAGCGCCAACGTGCGCGTCGCCCACTGAGGCCCCCCACTACGACGACGGCGATGTGATGATCGACTGGTTGGGCTGAACGGGGCAGACACACAGCGAGCTACAGTCGGGGCGTTGACCTAAGGAATCCTAAACAAGGAACGAGGCCCCTTTTTTCCACAAGTTAAACTTCGATTCCCGATCGAAAACATAAGGAAAACCAGAGGCAAGCTGTGAAACACTTCAGGAACACGGAGCCCCTCCCAAACGAAAAGGGTTCCTTCTTCAGGGCCCCTGAAGATCATCAACCAATCACTGCGCCGCACCCGAGGCTAGGCCCGGGCGGCCTGAGCCAAAACGGCTCTGGACGCGCCACGCCCTGCGCCCTCTGAATGGACCGTGCTGCGCGCCACGCTTGCCTGGTGGGAGGCGTGTGGTATGGCGCGGACCACTCGGGGGCGACTATGGGGGCAATGCGCGTATCCAAGGGCGCCAAGGGTCCATGCCTTCGGCGAGGCTTCTGGGCGAACTCGTTATCCAAGGGCTCTGAGGGTCCATGCCTTCGGCGAGGCTTCCGGGCGAATGCGTCTGCTGCCCGCCCCTGGTCTATTCGCCCCCATCGTCGCCTCCGAACTATGGGACAGAAGCTCAGACGTAACCTTTTCGGGTACGAGCGCCGAGATGACAACCAGCGAGTACCGGCGGGCCTCGGCACACCAGGGCGCGCGGCCCTTCACACCGTCGCGCACAAGGGTGACACTGGAGAGGGCAGAGCAGGGCAATTCGGGCGAGTGGTAATGGGGGGTGACCTGAAAGGAAGGGTGGATACATACATATATATATATATATATATATGTATGTATGTATAGATATGAATTTATATATATATATATACATATATATATATATATATATATATGTATACAATGGGAGGATGAAGACAAGAAGCCTAGATCCTTGAGGTCCCCTGCTGCCCCCAGGAAGGGCCCTAAAGGGCCCCTGTCACGGCCCATTTCTTCACCCCGCACTCAGGCACCCCCCCATTACCACCCGCCCGGACAATGACCTCTTCTTAAACGCCCTCGTCATCATCGTCCTGTTCGTCCTCGTCGAAAGATCTGCCGGCCCCACGCTGAGGCAGACCCTTTAGGCGAAGGCATCCCCCCTCACTGCCACTGCTCGTCGGAACGTGCCGTTTGCGATGGCACCCCCTGCTCGTGGTCGTCGCCGTCGTCCTTCCTCACCCTCATCCTCATCCTTGTCCTCCTCTTCCCACACTCGTCCTCGCCGTCCTTTTGTGGTATTGTGTATACGCCGAGGTTGGTTGAACAGCACTGGTGTTCCTCCTCTTGGCTATCGTCCACATTCGCCAACGATTCCCTCGATTTCCGCGGCGTCTCATTCTTGCCGGAGCACGCACACATATGGCTGAATGTTGCGCCATGAGTGTTGGCAATAACGCACATTCGTCAGATGTGCAGAAGTCACAAACTACAATTTATTCGTATCTGGCCTTATCGGGTCAACTGTGATTGCGCGGCAGACTTGTCACCCCAACCAGTTGCGACCACAACGCACGACATCGATCAGACGTGTTCCGTTTGTGGTTTCGGATACCGTGTCATGGATGAGTGTAGCATACAAGTGCGTGCTCACCTGTTGCCATCGTTTACCGCATTAGAATGCGATTCACGATTTCCTGAAATTTCTGCCTGCCGCATCCCTCCGAACATGCGTTCTCGTATCCGCCACGCAATGGACTTTAACCGGATGCCATGGGCCGCGTAGGGCGAGGTGGACAGTGCAGGAAAGCATGGCGCCGGGCGCTTGGCAGTGGAGGAAGGCAACATACAGAAGAACGGTCACGAACGGCTCGTCGAGTTTTTCGTCGTAAAGTGAAAGCTGTGCTTTTCCAGTGCCCGGATGAACCGAATGATCCAAGGGAGCCTTCCTGCAGGATGCTCCCAACAGCGTACGAGTTCTGGGATTCTGCGAAGACGAAAACCAAATCTCATGGAGAGTCATTGGGGAAGCTCCGGGGGGAGGGCCTCGACCGATGAGGCGATTTTCAAATAGAACTGCCCACCGTATTTAATGGCATGGTTTGCTGCGGGCATATCCCGCACTGAAGGAACAGTAGTCGCGCCGTGTCAACACCATCAAAGTCGCCAGGTTCCGATGGTGCGCGGGTCAACACGGGAGTTCTAGCCTTCTCGGTCTGAAGCAACGCGTGCGCTTGTGTGGGATGCGCAATCGGATGATCATATTCGTGTTCGCCCCTCCAATATATGTTCATTCTATCTGGGAGGACTACCCTCTGCTTTCCATCCGGATCTTTTTTTCTCTCAAAATGCTCTAACCTGTAACTGTCGTCGCTCTTGGGCTTCTCAAGCCTGTGTTTGGGGAAATCTCAGGCGGGAGCCTCGTCGGGGAGAAAATTCCGAACAACGTTCAAACGGAAACCACCTCCCATGGGTCCCGCACCTCACGTGTTTCATTCGAACCGGTCATCGAACACGTATACCTATCGTCACTGTTGGGCACCTCGGGCCTGGATGTGGAGAAGGTTTTTGGCGGGGGCTTCGTCTGTGAAAATGAATTCCGAGGAGCGCCCAAGCGGGAACAACCTCCCAATGTATCCCGCGCCTCACGTTTTTCATCCGAGTCGGTCCTCAAAAACGTAGAACTGTCGTCGCGCTCGGGCTCCGCAGGCCTGAGCCCTGACGAAGTCTCAGGCGGGAGCCTCGTCCGTGGGCGAATTGCTAAAAAGTCTCAGGCGGGAGTCCCCTCTGTATGCGTATCCATGTTGGACGACGCTCCGACGACCGCGCGAGGGACGAGGTCGCCGGCCGCACGGGCATCTCGGACGACCAGTGGTGGCTGCATCTCTACGTCACGTTCTCCCGCGCCACGCGCATGCGGGACATGCTGATCCTGCGGCCGCCCCCGCGGGGGTTCCTGGAGAGCGGGCCGCCGGCGTCCCTGGCCAAGCTCGTCCGGGACCCGGACGGGGACGTCCGCGGGGCGGCGCTGCAGGCCAGATCGGCCTGCTGCGAGCAGGGCGGCCTAGAGCTCGCCGCGCGGTTCCTGGACCAGCAGTCCTGCTAGAGTACGATGATGTCGAAATGCTGGGAGCAACCCGAACCTGTCTTACTTACGCTGTGGAGCAGGATGGCAACGAGGTCGGCTACCGCGATTCTAGCGTGTTTCTCCTTCGGATGATTATCATATCCTTCCCCCTCTCCTCCTTGTGTCTCGTTCGGTCAGGCTTCTACGCATGTCCCTCGTCCACCCACCAGCTACATCCTCGCCCTCCTCGTCCCCCCTTTGCATCCCGATCGCCCGCCCCTTCCTCCTCCTCCACTGCTCACCCCGTGTCTCCGAGGCGCAGCGGGCGCTCTCCGGTTCGCAGGGGCGCAGGCGGCCCCGTGCGCGTCGCCATCCGGCGGCGCGCCGCCGCCACGGTCCTGGCGCGCCTGGCCTCAGGTCGGGCATGACCCCCCCTACAGGCGGGTGTTGGACGAAAACTACATAAGATCCCCAAAATGCTCACAATTTTGGAAAATCGCCCCAAAAACCGTCCCCAGATTAGTTCTCTACGATCTTTGCATACTCCTCCCGTAGAGGGACAGGCCCGACTGAAGCCTGACCGCGCTCCCGCGGGGCGGGGAGCGCCCGCGTTTCTGCGAGGCGGCGCGCGCGTGGGCCCCAGGCGGCCTCGGGCGGAGGTGTCGCGAGGGACCAGTCGCAGGCTTGGGCTTCGCCGCTCCGTCGCTGCCCCTCCCCTGGGCTCCTGGACCCCTCGACCTCTCGATCCTCGACCTCTCGATCCTCGACCTCTCGGTCCTCGGCCTCTCGATCCTCGACACTCGTCCCCTCGTCTCTCGACCTCTCGGCCCTCCATCCTCCACCCGCTCTGGTCTGGTGCCCCATGGCAGTTCCGGTCTGCTCAGGGCTGGGCGCCCCTCTCGTTCCGAAAGGTCGTGGGCGGAAGGAGGGCCACCTGCCGCGCGTAAAGAGGGCACAGCGATTGACCTCATGCCCTGTCCGGCAGGCCCCCCCCCCTCCAGACCCACAGGAGCGAAGAACAGCGCACGCATGATTTCTTGGAGGTCCTTGCGGCTTCCTTGCATCTGGGCTGGGCCCCCCTCCTTGGATCGGGGAGCGCGCCAGAGGCAGCGCCGGCAGCGCCGCCGGGGGGCCCCAGCGCCGATCGAAGAAGTCCGCGCGAGGCTCCAGGCAACGATGCTTCTGCGGCTTGTCCTTCGACGACCCCTGCCCCCCCCCCGCTGCCCCCCAGACCTCTTCTCCAGGGGTGCGTCCTGAGGAGAACTTCGAGACGAATCTGGCCGTGGCGACACAGGGCCCCCTGGAAGCCCAGGAAGGCGACAACGAGGGTGGGGCAGCGCTATCGGTACCTTTTCCTCCTCTGACTGTCTCCCTGCTGCACGGGGCCCCAATCGCCCCCTCCCCTCTCCTCCCTCCTTCCTCTTCCTCCCCCTCCTCTTCCTCCTCCTCCTCCTCCTCCTCCTCCTCCTCCTC
>CAUYUJ010019301.1:82500-85899 GCA_963575745.1 Prorocentrum cordatum | reverse complement strand
GACAGCACCTCGAGCCTCGCACCTGGGCGCGCCGCCGACTCGGGGCTGAGTGACCAGGCCCAGCGGGCGATGCTCCAGGGCGAAGCCCTGCGACGGCGCGGCCTCGCGAAGGTAGCTGCGCGGGCGGCTCGCCGAGGCCGCCACGGCGCCCCACGAGGCCGTGCCCCCACGAGCGCGGGCCGGCATGGGCCCGGGCACCTCCGATGGGGTCAGGCCACACGCTGCCGTCGGGCCATCCTACGCTCGGGCCGAGGCGTAAAAGATCGAGGCCGCCTCGGGGAGGCTGCCCAGAGAGTGTTTCTTGCTGGTGGGATGCCCTGGTGCATCCGGGGGGGAGGGTACACCCTCAAGGAGTACCGCGCCCACGAGCGTGGGCCGGCACGGGCCCGGCCACTCGAGGCCGAGTGATGGAACCCAGCGGGCGAGGCTCCGGAGAGTCGGCGGCGCGCCCGGGGGGGGGGGAAAGCGAGAGGGGGCGGGCCTCCCCAGAAGGCTCGTGGAAGGCCCCCGGCTCTCCCAACAAATGTTCTCGAAGCCTTCCCCGAAGACACGGACAGCGAGCTTCCCAGGAGGCGCGAAGAGGGCTTCTGAGAAGCACCGCCGCCCTGTGAGAAGGCCTGCTCCCGCTCACTTCCCAAAGGTTAGTTCGGGCGTGTCCTCCTACAGGCTGATGTTAGATGAAAAATCAGAAGATGTTGACACATGGTCAAAGAGTAGAAAAATCGTCCCCAGACTATTTTATACCATATTCTTGAATATTCCTCCTGTGGAGGGACATGCCCGACTTAACCCAAAGGAGAAGCATGGACCACCGCCGCCGAGAGCACATCGGGGCGGGACCGAAACCCTGGGAGGTGGCCTGCCTTGGCACGTCGCTGGCCCCGGCGGACCTCGGTCGACAGGACATGGCATACCGTCTAGCCGCTGAGATCATGGAAGGTGACAATCGAGAACAGACTTCAGCTGGCGGCGCGCACAAGGGGATAGGGGTAGAAGGGAAGGTTTCGTACAAAGAAGCGGCTTTTTAGAAGGCGCCGGCGTGGCATCTATACACGAGGCCCGCGCCTGCTAAGAAGCAGGGGTGCTTCTAAGAAGCATTCCCCCCTCCCCCTGCCATCCTCTGCGCGTGGCCGGTTTAGGGGGAACAACAAACAACGTAATTTCCTAATCGTCGGCTGCCGCTTCGAGTCGGCTCCGTCTGACCGTCCAGGCGCCCGGAGGGTCCTGGGCCCAGTTGTTCTAATCATCATGCCCGGCGCCGCCGCGTGAACAGGACCCCCGGTAATTTCTTGACCATCATCCTGCAAAAAGGAACGCCTAAATGAAGAACAGAGCCCCTTTGGGGCACCAGACGAGCCTGGATGCACGAAGGGGGCTAGAGGAACAGCCATGGAAAGACTCAAGAGACATCGAGCCTGTTCCAAAACAAAACTGTTACTCATTTCAGCGCCTTGGCTGTACGGCAAGTTCGTGTCGTTCCGACTTTGACGCTAGCTTCTGACACCCTGGGGATCGTTCAACCTTGAACGATGTGCCGTTTCCAAGAAGCGTCAGATCGTTCAACGTCGACCCATTCTGTGTCGAAAGCGGCGTTCAACGTTGAACGCCGTCGGCGGGGTCGCCGCCAAACGACACAACGCGACCTTAGCATAAACTTTCAGACCTCCGCGCGGATTCTTCGGATCGGCGTGGGCGCCCCCTGGCGGCGCCTCCGCCGCCGCCGCAGTCGCGCTCCGCGCGCCGGGGAAGGGGGGGTTAAGCGCCGATCCAAGAAACCGGTCCAGGCCTCCGATAAGCCAGAGTCAACACAGACAGTAATGACGATCGCCTTTCCAAGGGTATTCTTGCAGCCGTGCCTCTTACTTAGGTCATCTTCGGTCCGTCCGCAAACACTCTCGATGGCCAGCCCCGCTCGAAAAGTTTCGGCTTGGGTGTCCACGGCCCTGGAGGAGGACGAGGAGGAGGAGGAGGAGGAGGAGGAGGAGGAGGAGGAGGAGGAGGGGGAGGAGGAGGTGGAGGAGGCGGCGAAGGAGGCATTATCCATCCCTGTGTGCAATTGTTTGCTCCTCGAGGCCAAGTCGGCCGTCACCGTGGCCTGGCTCACGGCGGGCGGCGCGGAAGGCCGGAAGGGCGCGTGCAGCCTCCCCCGCCCTCGCCTCTTGCCTGCGCCCCTGATGGATGCCACGGGGTGGCGGAGGAGGAGGAGGAGGAGGAGGAGGAGGAGGAGGAGGAGGAGGAGAGGAGGAGGAGGAGAGGAGGAGGAGGAGGGAGGAGGAGGAGGAGGAGGAGGAGGAAGGCGAAGGATCCAGGATCAGGGTCAAGCTGCCAGGTGGCAGAGGGTTGCCATCGCCTGGGCTGCCCTTCCCCGTGCCTGTTTGTCGGCTGCGTGCGCGCCCGCTGCTTGATGAGGTGAACCACTGTGCCTCTCGACGGCCCTCGCCGAGAACATAGACACACGTCCGAGCGATGCAAAAGAAGAACCAGGAGGACCACCTGTGCGAACCTCGGCCAAAGACGGCGCTCTGCAGCACGCCCGGGCGCCACCGCTGACTGGACACCCACGCGCTGAGGAGGTGATGCGGTGCTTCTGCTGTTGCTGCCACCACTAGTGTTAGGTCGGGCATGCCCCCCTACAGACGGATTTTGGAAACGTTCAAAATACTCCAAAATATTAAAACATAGTCCAAAACCAATCGAAAAATCGTCCCCAGGCTAGTTTTGACTACTCCTCCTTTAGAGGGACAGGTCCGATTGAACACTATTGCCATGGGGCGTCCAGCTGCAACCGGGCATGTCGGCCCGACGCTGGCGCATGGAGATTTCGAGTCTGGTCCACCGCCTCGCAAGGCAGGAGGGCGCGGGTGCAGGCACGTACTGCTGTCCAGCCCTGACCTCTCCAGTGGGACCAGGAGCGCAGCTTGAACCAACCATTGCTCCAAGACGCCCCCTCGTACATTCTAACTTCCGCACCCAATTCCCCCCCCCCTCCCTTTCACTCCGTGCTCTCCGCCTTCACCCCCCTGCTTTCCTGCCTGGCGGCCCGCGCAGGGGTGGCCGTAGAATCACGAAGGGGGGGGGCTGCCCCCTGGGAAGGCAGGGGTGGGCCTCGCAGAGGCCCTCCTGCCAGAGGGGGTGGTCCGGGGGCGAGGCGGGCTGCCCTGTCGGAAGGCACGGGAGCTTCGTAGGGGTCGTCCCGCCAAGGGGTGGTTGGGGGTGAGGGGGCTGCCCGATCGGAAGGCAGAAAGGAGCTTCGTGGAGGCCGTCCTGCCTTCGAAAGAGTCCACCTCCGACTCTCAGAAGCGCCCCGCCTTCTTTGATGACCGCCGCCCCGCCCTACAGTGGAGGCCAGTCCACAAGAGACCTTACACAAGAACCCCAACCCTGCGACCACAGGACGTC
>CAUYUJ010019301.1:42500-77500 GCA_963575745.1 Prorocentrum cordatum | reverse complement strand
GTCCTCCTCCTCCCCCTCCTCGGCCTCCTCCTCCCCATCCTCCATTTCCTCCAGTTCCTCCTCCTCCCTTTCCTCCTCCTCCTCCTCCTCCTCCTCCTCCTCCTCCTCCTCCTCCTCCTCCTCCTCCTCCTCCTCCTCCCCCTCCCCCTCCTGCTCCTCCTCCTCCTCCTCCTCCTCCTCCTCCCCTCCTCCTCCTCCTCCCTCTCTTCCTTCTTATCCTCCTCCTCCTCCTCCTCCCCCCTCCGCCTCCTCCTGTTCCTTCCCTCCTCCTCCTCCTTCCTGATCTTATGTGTCGTCTTCTGCTTGTTTTCTTTTAATTTTTCTTCCTCCTCTTCTCCTCCCTCCTCCCCTCCTCCTCCTCATCCTTCTCCTCCTCTCCTCCTATCTCCCTCCTCCTACTCCTCCCCCTCCTTCTCCTCCTCCTCCTCCCTTTCCTCCTCCCTTGCCTGCTCCTCCTCCTCCTCCTCCTTCCTCCTCTTCCTCCCCTCCTCGTCTCCGCTCTCCTCCCTCCCCCCTCCGCCTCCCCCTTCCCCCATCTCGAGGCCCACCTCATGGACTGGGGGGAGCCGTGCATGCTGCCACTCACGAAGACCAAGCGCGAAAATTTTGACAGGATTTTTCTAGGCCTGTTTGCGAAGTGCTGAGTTTCAGGACTGGAGTCCCCCTCCCCCACTTCGCCCCTCCCACGCTTCTCCTCCTCCTCCTCCCTCCCCTCCTCCGCTGAGGTAGAATCCGACGACGGCGATTCTGCGTTCGGCTATGGCTCGTCATTCGGAGGCGCTGGCGGGCTACCCGAATCCACCTGGCACCAGGTCGGTGTCCTGCCTGCCTGCCTCCGCCTCGTCCTCCTCCCTTCTGCAGAAGATCAAGGAGAAGGCGAGGACGAGGGAGTGGGATCCTCTTCGAACATGTGTTCCAAGACGCTGATCACCCCGCTCGAATGTGCTACGGCCTCCCGTGGTGCCCGCAGGCATTCCGCACTGCCGAACGACCACGGTCCAGGAGCAGCTCGTGCGCGCCGGCGCGCCGAATCGAGGCCTTCGCTGCGCGCCTGCGCAGAGTATACAATCGATGTCGTTCGGCCATGCGCGCAGACCTCCTACTCTCCTCCTCCTCGGGGCGACACTCGGTCAAGAATGCGTTCGTTCGACCTGTGTGTGGCCACACGGGGAGCAGTGGATGAACACGACTTGCCTCCACCAAAAGTGTTATACACAAGCCAAATATATGCACAAACTAGCCGTGCTGCTTCCTGTGCGCGCAAACGCGCGCCAAAATGATATCGTAGCACCCCGCAGATGCGGATAAGAGTAAAGGGGTGGTGGGGACGTCGGCAGTTTGCGTGACTCTGGAGAAGCCCGCCGCAGGCGCCAACGCTTCACAACTTATAAAACGAGACCACCGCTGGCGCCGATTTTTTCGTTAGACCAATGTGGGTAGGTCGCGGGTGGGTCGCAAACTGGTCGCGGGTGGGTCGCTATTGGGTCGCGGGTGTAAGAGGGCAGAATATCCACCCCATAGTAATCACCCCGACTAGCGAAGCCGTTTAGTGAACGCACACAAAGAATGAATCGAACAGGGCACGGCTGTTTAGGCAACGCCCAAGGCCGTTTAATAAACGTCAATTGTCGTGTCCGGGTGGTTTCTCCTCCCTTGAGGGTGGGTCGCGGGGTGGGTCGCGGGGTGGGTCGCGGGGTGGGTGGCGGATGGGTCGCGGATGGGTCGCGAATGGGTCGCGGGTGGGTCGCGGGTGGGTCGCGGGTGGGTCGTGGGGTGGGTCGCGGTCGGGTCGCGGGTTGGGTCGCGGGAGTGTCGCGGGGTGGGTCGCGGGGTGGGTCGCGGGGTGGGTCGCGGGGTGGGTCGCGGGTGGGTCGCGGGTGGGACGACGACAACAAACAACAACAACACCGACAACAACAACAGCAGCAACGACAACAACAAAATGAAACCGGGTTCGTGGTGCCCTGCCCCCCAGGGCGTTAGGCTTCCGGCCTTCCCACTGAGGCGAGGCCGGGACCCTAGTGCCTTGCCCCCAAATGCGAGGGAAGGCGTAACCGCAACTCCGCAACGCCCGCTGCCACCATCGGGCTTTGTAAACAAATGGCAAATAGCATCCCGCTGACACTCTGTGCAGAACTTCGATGTGCGCACCAGCCGAGCGAGCTGCTCCGCTGACATCTAAACCTTACTGGGACATGTATACGGGCTATATAGGACGTACAGGGAAATGTGTACGGGCGCCATACGACCTACTGGGACATGCATACGGGCTCTATAAGACCGACTGGAACATGTATACGGGCTCTATGAGGCCTACAGGGACATGTATACGGGCTCTATAGGACGTGTCGAGAAATCGATACGGGCTCTATGAGACCTACTGGGACATGTATACGGGCTCTATATACGACCTTCGGCGGCCATGTATAAGGGGCTCTATAGGACCTACTGGGACAAGTACAAAGGGGCCCTATAGGACCTACTGGGACATGTATAAGGAGCTCTATATGACCTACTGGGACATGTATACGGGCTCTATAGGACCTACTGGGACATGTATACGGGCTCTATATAGGACCTTCGGCGGCCATGTGTAAGGGGCTCTATAGGACCTACTGGGACATGTATAAAAGGGGCTCTATGGGACCTACGGGGAAAAAAAAGGGGCTCTGTTAGACCTACTGGGAGATTCTACGGGACTCTATCGGACCTAGTGGGACATGTATAAGGGGCTCTATAGGACCTACTGGGGCATGTATGAGGGGCTCTATAGGACCTACTGGGGCATGTATGAGGGGCTCTGTCAGACCTACTGGGACATGTATAAAAGGGGCTCTGTAGGACCTACGGGAACATGTATACGGTCTCTAGAAGACCTACTGGGACATGTATGAAGGGGCTCTATGGGACCTACTACTACTACTGCTACTACAACAACAACAACTACGACTAATACGACTACTACTACTACTGATCGTACTACTACTACTACTACTACTACTACTACTACTACTACTGCTACTGCTACTGCTACTACTACTACTACTACTACTACTACTACTACTACTACTACTACTACTACTACTACTACTAATACGACTACATCTGCTACTACTACTACTACTACTACTATTACTACTACTACTACTACTACTACTACTACTCCTACTACTACTACTACTACTACGACTACTACTACTACTACTGCTGCTGCTGCTGCTGCTACTACTGCTTCAGCTGCTAGTACTACTACTGTTACTACTGCTACTGCTACTGCTACTACTTCTACTACAACTACTACGACGACTACTTCTACTACTACTACTACTGCTGCTACTGTTACTACTACAACTACAACTACTCCTACTACCACTACTACTACTACTACTACTACTACTACTACTACTACTACTACTACTACGACTACTACTAATAGTACTGCTACGACTACGACTACAACGACTACTACCACTACTACAACTGCTGCTGCTGCTACAACTGCTGCTACTACTACTACTACTACTACTACTACAACTGCTACTACTGCTACTATTACTACTACTACTACGACTACTACTACGACTACTACGACTACTACTACTACTACTACTACTACTACTACTACTACTACTACTACTACTACTACTACTACGACTACTACGACTACTACTACTGCTACTACTACTACTCCTAATAGTAGTACGGCTACAACGACTACAACAACAACAACAACAACAACTACTACTACTACTACTACTACTACTACTACTACTACTACTAGTACTACTACTACTACTACTACTACTACTACTACTACTACTACTACTACTACTACTACTACTACTACTACTACTACTACTACTACTACTACTACTACTACTACTACTACTACTACTACTACTACTACTACTACTACTACTACTACTACTACTACTACTACTACTACTACTACTACTACTACTACTACTACTACTACTACTACTACTACTACTACTACGGCTGCTACTACTACTACTACTACTACTACTACTACTACTACTACTATTCCTACTGCTATTACTACTGTTACTAATACAACACCTACCACCACACCTACTACCAGACCTATTGGACCTATTGCAGCACCTGCTGACTGAGAACATGAGTCTTGAGGCAGGCAGTGTAAAAGTTGGCGGGCTAAAAGAACAGGCCAACGGTAATCACGGGGTGATGAATGCCACCTTTTGGCGGTGATGCAGCGGGCGCCGCGCACTGGCGTGCCCTGTCGGTTCCCTCTCGGCCGCACACCGTCTGCCACCTAACGTCCCAAGCATATCCCGCCCCCCCAACAAATCAAGTAAGATTGCCGTGCTGAGTGGGCTGTCTATGAACTGCAGAGGCTGGCCTGTGCATCGAGAAGATGAGAGGAGTGAGGCTGGCCTGAATGAGACTCCTGTGTTGAAGGGTTGTCGCCAACTGAAACGGCTGGCCTGTACGTAAAGATGCAACATGTAGAGGCCCTCTCCTCCGCATCGTCCTCCACCTCCGTGCTGCCTGACCTCCGCTCCGTCCCAGTATCAGTATGGACTCAACTACTGGCAGTAGAACAGGCAGCAAGTTGAGAGCACAGCGTGGCGGCAATGCTTGGGCCGCAGCCCGAGGGCTTCCGGTCCACCCCGAAGCTCCCGGGCCGCGGGACCTCGGTGCTTGAAACGACAGGCTGGCTCGGTGGAGCCTGGCTGGCCTGCAGCAGCTGGACGGGTGGCCACTCCCCGAACCCAGGGGGGGGCCCGACAGATCGAGTGGGCCCCCGACGTGCGCTGCCGGCGACGCAACGGCGCGAGGCCGAGAGAGAGCTGGCGAGCAGCCGCTGCTCCGAGTGTGGGGGGAGAAGCCGCAGGGCAGCGAGCGGGAGGAGGGACTGAGGAGCAGCAGGCAGAGCGACGGGCCACGAGCAGGGGGCAGCTGCCCCCTCCGTCTCGGAGACAGCCTCCTCCTTCCCACCCGTCCGCCAGTAGTGAGGCGGGCAACATCCCCCGCCCCAGCAGGCACGCGGGTGGTCAAATCGTCGCACACCGCCAGCTCCCCTCAGCATCGATCGCTCATCCCCAGGTCGCCGTGAGCGCACCAGCCTCCTTCCCAAAGGGGCGTCGCGAGCGCATTGGCGGGGCGCCTGAAGGCGTCCTTGTCTTTGGCAGCCTGCTCCTCCTCCCTCTTCAGGGCCTGCGGGGCGCGAGCACGGACTGGAGGCGGACAGGCCGCCGATCGAAGAGTGCCCGGGGGGGGGGAGGGCGAGGGGGAGAGAGAGAGAGAGAACGAGAGAGAGAGAGCGGACGACAGCCGGCGAGAGAACGGTGTCTTGCCGCTCGCCCGCGCGCCCGCTTGCGCCCATTGGGCCCCTTCCGCGTCGCTGGAGGCCGAGAGGCGGGGGGGGGAGGAGAAACTGTACTGATCCCTTCTCCTCCTCCTGAGTCTGTCCGCGCGTTTGGACGAGCTCGGACGTCCCTACAGGCTGCCAGTGATCTGCGCGTGGAGGTAGTCTTCATACCCAGTGAAGACGACATCAGAACATTAGGAGAGGACGACGGGCTTCACCTTTACACAGTCTTCGGAAACCTGGCTTGTATATCGAAATGCAGAAGTACTGCCGCGTTCGAATGTAGAGCCATGCGCAGCATGTGATGCTTGCTGTTTTCTGGGCGTGAGCTGAATGATCACTGCAGCGAAATACTCAGAACACAAATTTCTGCTACACTGGTATCAATGCTGGTCCACTTTCCTCGTCCTCCTCCTTCTCCGTTTCCCTCCTCCTCCGCTGGGAAAATGTTTGAGGACCTCTGTTCGACCGCCAGGCTGGGCTAAGCGCTGCGATGTGGCTCTCGAGGGCAGTGGTCGCAAGGGCAGGAAGGACGGAACAACGCCGCACTGTTCTTCACCTCGGCTGGCTTGCAAAGACTTTCTCCATCAATGACGCACTTCACGATAATCAAAGAAGCCGCAACAGCGTTTCTGACCCCCGTGCAAAAGTCCTCCATATCGCAACGGGGAGTGGTCACAGACCCATCACGTCTATGCAACGCGGCCGATGTTGTGCTCCTCGCGAAGAAAGGCTGGATCACGCGTTTCCGCCTGCGAACTGGATGCGTACGATCCGCGAGACGAGAGTAGGAAGATGAAGACACGTTTGGGCTGGGCACTCTGCGGCCATCCTGCGGGAGTGGCCTTTGCAATGCCGTCCTCGCCAAGCGCTTGGAACAACATTAACGTGGCGGGGGTTGACTCTGGGGCGCACAGGGAGCAGCCAAACCCTCCGCGCCACACGATGCCTCGTTCTGGGTAATGGGCGCAAGAAGAGGGCACGACCCCGACCAATATGGCTTGTCAAACTTGTCGATGTCACCAATATTGCAATCGGGCGACTCGTTCCCGTACTTGTGAACATCAATCGAATAACACACCCGCCAGCGAACAAAAATACTGCTACGTCTCCTCCTTCCCCTGCCGCACCCACGGCGGCCGCAGCTACGTCTCCTCCTCCTCCTCCTCCTCCTCCTCCTCCTCGTCCCCCGCTTTTCTAGAGTCGGTCTGATCTCTGCCGTAACAGAGGGTCGCTCGGTAGACAACCTGCGAACCGAGGCGCTCACCCCCCCCCCTCAGAAGTCAAATGCAATAGTCGTACGTACATGTCTCAACGCCGCCGGCCGGCGGTCCACGGTGATGGACGTCCTCTACGGATGCAACCCGACCCGGATCCCCTCCCCAGACGTAGTCCTGTCGAGAGCGGCACCTCAAGGCAACGCAACGGGTGCTCGGAGGAAGGCCTGCTGCCTGCGGTACGCCGGGTCTTTCCCCAGCTCGGCCTCGAGCGCGCGCTGGTTGCGTGCGTCGATGACGGTCTTCTCCTTGGCCCACTCCTCCTCGCGGCGCCAGCGGGTTACCGCACTGCAGAGCCACCATTCGCTGCAAGACAAGACTCAAGGCCCTAGAGCCTCGGCTGCGTTGGCGTCGCGCCAGAAACGACACGCGCAAAGGACGCTCTCCGGATGAGAAATGGCAGGCACGTGCTGCTGGAAAGCCATGGTATGTGTATCTGTGGTGCCAGCACGTGGACCCTACACAGTAGGTTCTAGCATTCCCGAAATGTAAGCAATGTACCCATGATCGGGCACACATCATGAGTCATCACCCGTATGGTGCCAGCCACAAGACGGGAACCATGCGATTGCAGGCTTGGGGCAACAACTACCGGGAACCGACCATCAGGTACGTCCCATCGTGCAACAACCACATGTCACCCATTACCGATCACCGATCACCCATCGTAGGGCGCACACCATAGGCCACCAACCGTAGGGACCGAATGACAGGGCACCGAACAAGAATGGGCGTCAACGACCGCCAGGGCGAATTACGCATTAGTCATCGGGCACCAACCATAGGAGAACAGCTACGCACTAATCATAGGGCGCCATCGGGCACAAAACTACGGTCAACGACGAAGCACCAATCACAGGCAACCAACCATCGGACGCTACCGCGCAGACGGCCGACAGTGACACATCGGGCTACGTCCGTAGAGCAAAGGTGAGCCCCCCTACGAGCAATCATCGGTCTGATGTAGAGGTGTGCAATCATGTTATGCAGATGTGTGTGCACTTGCACTGCCTGCTTTTGCTGCTGCTTCTCCTTCCTCCCACCTTCCCCCCTGTTTTGCTCTCCCCTCTTTTTTCCTTAGCCACGGGGCGACGTCTCTTGCGCTGCTTAAAACAATGTGCGCGCGCGTGGCGCAATCTGAGCGGGACAAGTGCAGCCGGCGCGCGAGGCGGCCACGAACTGGCCACTGGTGGCGGCGGCGACCGTGGGGAAACCAAGAGGTACCGATGGCGCTACTCCCCGGACCTCTCCTGGGGTGCGCGCTGACCAGGATTTCGAGGCGCATCCAACGGTGGCTGCGAGGGCCTCGCAGGAGGCTCCCAAAAGGGGAAAACGCGGGAAGGGTAGCGGGTAGCGGTATCGTTACCTTTCTTTCCTTTGAGACTGGCCCAGCCCGCGTTAGGTCGGGCCTATCCTCCTACAGGGGGAGTCTGGACGAAAACTCAAAAATACTGAGAACCCCCCCTCCCAAAATGGGCAAAAATAGTCCAAACATCGTCCCCAGACTATTTCTTGACTATTTTTGAGCACTCCTCCTGCAGAGGGACAGGCCCAACGTACAGCCAGCGCGCGAGGCGGCAGCGGGCGCCGACAGGCCCCCATCCAAGGAACACCCCACTGGCGCACGGGGCAGCCGGGAGGCGGCCACGGACGGCGACCGACACCCCCAAATAGAGAGCAACACCGCCTGCAACCTTCTCCATCTCCTGTTCGTTTGTCTCCCCCTCCGCCTCCTCCTCCTCCTCCTCCTCCTCCTCCTCCTCCTCCTCCTCCTCCTCCTCCTGCTCCTCCTCCTCCCCGTCCTCCTCCTCCTCCTCCCCCTCCCCCCCCTCCCCTCCCCGTCCTCCTCCTCCTTCTCCTCCTTCTCCTCCTCCTCCTCCTCCTCCTCCTCCTCACGCACTTCCTCTGCCTACCCTGTCACGTTGTCCTTTAGCTCCTTCCTGTGATCACACATCCCGTCGCCATCGACGGCCAAAACCTTCAGGGACGGCGGCACCGGCCGTAAGGCCTTCACAATAGAGAGCAACCCCGCCACCCACACAAAGGCACTCACGGAAGAAATCTAACAGGGCAGGGCTGTTCGGCAAACGCCGAAGGCCGTTGATCGGCGGTGGACTAACCTCGCTTTAATAAACCACCCTTTAGTGAAAACGGCCCAAGACCGAAACCGACGGACCTGGACCCGCAAAAATGATGGCCGCGACGCCCTCTCGCAAACCAAAAACGGACAATTCACTAATCGACGTGTCAGGGTGGGGGTTCTGTCCACCCCCGAGTTGAGTAAATGTCAAATATCGGGGTCGGGGTGGTTTTCCCTCCCTTGACCAAGCCCGACAATCCCATCCACTTGCTTGAAACCCAGGGGAAAACCTCTGGCGCCAACACTGTTCGCGGAATCGTTCCCAAAATCATGTCTTCCGCGATCCGTACGCATGTATCCAGCCTCAGACAACTTTTCTTTGCCCTATACGCTCCACTCTGGAGCTCTGATCTCCGTTCTCGTGTTTGTTTGTTTTTTTTCTCCTCCGTGCTCACGGCCGTCGGCTCTCAAACATCAACTTGTACGCTCTACTCTCTGCTCTTTCGCCCTCACAGTCTTCTCCCTACCCGCTAACACTAGCAATGCGCGCACATTCCACTCGAGAACCTCTGTCTTCCTCACTCTCGCCGCTACCCTCCGACATCTACTCCCCATTGCGTATCCAGTATTGTTTCCTCGCTCTCCAACCTCTACTCTCTATTCTCTTGTCCTTCTGCTCCCATCCCTGAACAAACGACTCACCAACTCTATACTCTGTATACAATACTCTCTAGACGATAGACCCTACAAACCAATCTCTTCTGACTGCCCTCTGCACTTGGCCCAACGTGTTGTCATACCCGCTCCCTCGTCCTCCCTGGTGCGTCCTCCCTCTCTGGCGTAGGCGGGAAGGCGAGAGAAACACGACGTTGGTCGTGGTGATAGTGGGAATAATTGCCATGGTGCTCAATGGTGGCGACTAATCCTTAGTCTTCAGCCCAGCCTTCTCGGCCGGGTCTCCCTTCATGGAGTTCGGATCGGGCGCATGCGCCTGCCGGTGGGGAGGAAGATGGCTCCGCGAGGGCCTCGCGTGACTGACCACTCCAAAATCAATCGACCCGCCTCCAGTCTCCATCCCGAGCTGCTGCTCACCTCCCACAGTGCGTTGCCAATCGGAAGCGAAGAACTTCATCGCGTCCCCGTGGAGGGGGCCCAGCCCCTCTCGTCGGTCTTGCTAGCTCCGGCCTTGGGCAGGGTCGGGCTGAGCTCGCAGGGCTGACGGGGGCCGGGAGGGGACTCGCGCCGATCGCCTGCGCAGCACGGAGGCGCGAGTGTTCGCAACTCCCCCCCCTCTCTCTCCGCGCAACGCCACGCGTGAAAAATTGTGTTCAACACGGACGCCACGTCCGTGTTGAACGGGCTGTTCAACACGGACGGTGCGTCGCCGACGCTGCCACAGGCGGCGTGTAAAGGTTGCGGAACGCCGCCCAAACCGCAGCGCGGCGGCGGCCGCGAGCAGCAGCGCCGTCGCGCCGTCGGCGGAACGGCGGCGCTCCTCCTCCCCTCCTCCCCCTCTCCTCCTCCTCCTCCTCCTCCTCCTCCCTCCTCCTCCCTCCTCATCCTCTCCTCCCTCCTCCTCTCCTCCTCCTCCTCTCCTCCCATTTCCAAACCTCCTCTCCTCCTCCTCCTCGCCTCCTCCTCCCCTCTCCTCCTCCTCCCCTCCCTCCCATCCTCCTCCCATCCTCCCCTCCCCCTCCTCCTCCCTCCTCCTTCCCCTCCTCCCCTCCCTCCTCTCCTCCTCCTTTTCCCATTCCGTGTTTCCCCCTCTTCTCCTCCCTCCTCCTCCTCCTCCTCCTCCTCCTCCCTCCTCCTCCTCCTCCCTCCTCCTCCTCCTCCTCCTCCTCCTCCTCCTCCCTCCTCCTCCCTCCTCCTCCTCCCCTCCTCCTCCTCTCCTCCTCCTCCTCCTCCTCCTCCTCCTCCTCCTCCTCCTCCTCGTCCTCCTCCTCCCACTCCTTGGCTCAAGCCGTTGTGGCACAAGCCTACCGTGGGCAGGTGGCGCCTGCTTCCATATTCTCAACCTACCGTAGGCAGGTGGCGCCTGCTTTCTCGCCAACCAGTTTCTCACCCCAGGTCAGCAGCCAAACCTGGGGCCTCCCTCGTTCCATCAGACATGGGCGGCCAGCAACAGCAAAGCCGAGGCAGGGGAGACGGACGCAAGTACCTCTGCTGCCAATCTGGTGGATGCAAAGGATGGACATGGGCGGACAAGCCGTTCAAGTATTGTGGTCAGTGTGGCTTAGCCTTCAACGGACGAAAGACAGGACAACCTGCCCCGTCCCCTCAGTCACAGACTACATCAGACGGCACTCCCAACAGGTGGCGCAGGCGTTCGTCCAACCCAGCGCCGAAGTGACACCAAAAAGGAGCTTCAGCAGTACGTGAACCCGATGAGCCAGATCGTGATCCAGTTGCTGTGTGTGCGGCAGCTGTTCAGTTCTGGAAGAAAATGGAAGGCATCAAAGGGAGTCACTACCTGCAGGCCGTGGAGGAGTTGAAAGCAGTGACAGCATCGACACTAGCAGCAAAACCATGGGACCAACAGCGAAAGTCGCTGCACGACCAGCTCGGAGTCGCAAAGAAGAAGCTGCTCAATGCCCAACAGACTTGTGACAAAACGTGTGAGGCCATGGTCACCTTGGTCAATGACTATACCAACCAGTGCAAACTCGTCGCCGACCTGTCAGCGGAGACGCAGCAGTTAGAGACCCAGCACAAGATGGCAGTGGAGCAGGCGTTGAAGGAGCACGTCAGCACCTCGGCCCCCTCGCTGGAGACGTACATCATCAGCCAGTTCCCACCTGGGCTCGCGCCGTCCGCGGGGGTGAAGCAGGCCGTCGTTCAGTTGTCGGCACAGCTACATGACGAGTGGCAGGCAGCCCAGGCAACCCAGGCCAGCTCCCAGCAGGCCCAGACGGCGACCCAGGGGGCGGCGGACTCCCAGACGGGTACCGAGGAGGGGGCCGCAGTCCCAATCGCAGCCGATGCCGACCCGAGGGCGCCGTCGCAGGCTACCGCCACCCCACCAGGAGATGTCAGCCCTGAGCTGGCAGCCCGCCTGGGCGTCGAGGCCGAGGCCATGCAGCTGGACCATGACGAGGCTGACAAGAGGAGCCAGGGCATGGGGCGCGTAGGCGAGGCGATCGACCAGGTTCTGAACATCAACGGCCAGAACTCGGCGCTCACGCCCCAGCAGCAGATGGCCAACGCGGCGCTCCAGTCCAGCGCGAAGGCGCCCTGCCTGGCCAACAAGGGCAAGGGCGGCAAAGGGGCGGACAGGGCGCCGTGTGGGTAACACGGTCAGGTTCGCCACTACCAATGGCAGCTGCTGGAGATCTATTCGGAAGTTTCTGAAGTCTCAAGCAGCCGAGACGGTGGACATCATCTGCTGTCAAGAACTTGGGGCACTGAAGGATTCGCTCCCGTTCATTGACAATGTTGTGAGCGAGAGGGGTGGAAAGCGATACTCTCTCCAGCCGTGCTCAGTGAGAAAGGGTACCCTGTCCAGGGAACAGGGGTTTTGATTCGTGATGAGCATGACTATGGAGTATCACGTGCGCCGTGGCCTGCAGGGGTGGTAGAGTCACGGCGCACAGCAGTTTCACTTGAGCTTCCTGGACATCGTCCATTCGTACTAGTTTCACTTTACTTGGCCGACGGGGTGGGCCCCAACCAGTATAATGTAGAGCTCTTAGCAGGGGTTGCAATGATCCAGGGCGCTGTGCGACAGCCACTCATCATTGCTGGGGGTTTCAATGTGTCGACGAGTAAGCTAATCGAGTCGAACAACCCGCTGAGAGCAGGCCTTAAGATTTTGGCCCCGGCAAAACCAACATGTAAGATGAAGAAGTCCGAATCCATCATCGACTTCGTTCTCGCCTCGTCGTGTTTCGACCAGGACCTCTCGAGGGCCACGGTTCTCGACGAGTACCCAGCGAGCCCGCATAGGCCCGCGCTGTTCCAGCTGCGCTGCGGGAAGCCCTATATGGTGCCAGTCTTGGAGAAGCCCCAGCCATTTGCTACCTCCAGGCCCCATGGGCCTACCAACCACGTGCCGTCCTGGGACCGTACGGAGGCAGCCTTGGATTTCCTGGACCAGGTTATCGATCGGGAGTCTGGGATTGAGGCCCGCTTGCTGGCCCTAGATTCGGCATACCAGTACTTCGCCTCGGACATGGCGAAGACGATCAGTATTCGCACCGACACTCCGATCAAGTCGCCCACGGCCCCGCGGGTGGGCCTCCCTAAGACCCGCTGGGTACCAGGAGCCGCACGAGAGGTGGAACCCAGGGCCAGTTGGAGGAGTCTATCAGTTCCGATTCGGTGGTTGTAAAAAAAAGTTATGGATGTCATCCGACGGGTTTATTCCAAGGAGGAGCTTTACCTTTCGGAGATGTTGACCAGCATCCAGTCGCCGCCCCCAGAGCTCGAAGGTACCGAGGAGTTTGCCCGTTTGCTCGCCAGTGTTAGGACAGCTCTAGGCGCTGCTGCCCCAGACCAGGACAATGGCCAGATGGGCCCCAAGCTTGTGTTGAAGGTATTTGAAGAGCTCGATGATGCAGTTGATCATGCGCTCAAAGCTGAGGGCCAAGGACCGACAAAGTGAAACAACGTCTTGGAACAACTGGGTCCAGGAGGCCATCTCTCGGGATGTTGGTTGGGCCCACCGCTGGACATCAAAGCTCACCTCCTGGCAACCTCAGAAAGTTTGGCGCCCCGAGCTGCAGACATTTTCAGGTCGGCCATCTGAGTTGCTCCAGTCCGAGGCAACCCGCCCCGCAGGATTGTGGCAGGCCGCGCCGCAGGAGCAGGACTTTAACTTGCCGTCGGCCGGGCGTGACCGCTCGGAGCCCATCACGCCTGGCCAGATCAGATCAGCTGCCAAAAAGATTTCCAACATCTACCAGCCAGACTTGGGATGGGTTTCGCCCTCGTCACTTTGCTTATCTCAGCAATGTGGAACTGGAGCATGCGTGTAAGCTTTTGGCAGCGATCGAGGAGATTGGGGTATTTCCGACAGCCATTCGTGGCGTCATTATCGCGCTGATTGAGAAGCACAAGCCTGGCCAGTCTGAGGGCCCCTCGTACCGTGGAATCGGTTTGCTCCCTGCCCTCTGGAGGGCGTGGTCCAAAATTCGCCAAGGGGAAGCTCGTCGGTGGGAAAGGGCCAACAAAAGGCCTTATCTTGCTCATCAGTCTGGTCGAGGTGTGCTTGAAACTGTTTATGCTCAGGCCTTGAAGGCTGAACTTGCTGGTTACCAAGCTGTCCACGCTGGTGGGGTTTTATGGGATTTATCTAACTATTATGAGAATGTCAATCGGAAGAAATGGAAATCTCGGGCGATCTCCTGGATTTTCGGAGACGCTTACGTGTATTATGATGAACCAGTATGGGGGTCCCAGGGCTGCTGCAACCAGAATATTGGCTACCTACGCGGGGTGTGCTACCAAAGGCTTCCCTGCTGGGTGCTCGTTTGCGACCTACAACGTCCAAATGTATACGGTTCCCCCCATGGACTCCTGGGTTCCGAAGTTCCCCACCGTGGACCCCTCAATCTCCATAGATGATTTCGTGCTTACTAGCAACAACACAAGTCTTCGCCTGTTGGTGTTGGACCTGGCGCAGGCCTCCGACAGCATGCTAGATTTAATCGAGGAGGACCTCGATTGCTCGGTCGCCTTGCACAAGGCTGCAGTGCTGGGATCGCCCGCTGCAGTACAGCATCGCCTGGCCAAAGCTCTAGGTAAGTACAGTGGACCAGGAGGAGTCAACCAAGCACAGTCTGCGCCAAACCTCGAAGTCGATTTCACCATGGGGAACAGGGTCTCGAAGAAGGCCCGAAAGACTCTGGCGAAGCGAACCTCCAAGATGAAACGTCGACTCCACCGTCTGGCCCAGATTAGGCGAGCAGGTGCGAATATGCGGAAGATTTATCAGACAGGGTTGAAGGCGGCCGCCTACTATGGCGCGGAGGTCGTCGGCCTCGCCAACCCTGAGTTGCATGGGGCCCAGTCCCTCTACCTCAAGATTGTAGGGCCCCGCTGCGCTGCAAGATCCAGGTCCCTGGCTTTATCGATATTGGGGGACCCGACTTGGAGTGCTGCCTTGGGGCCGGCCTGTTATTGGGCCAACCTGATTTGGAGAGTTGCTCATTATCCTGGTACGATTGGCTTCTCTCTGGTGGGGCTCCGTGAACAAGCCCTCCAGGTCCTCCACAAGCCCCTTGCGAAGTGGTACCAAATCCGAGGGCCCTTAGGGGCCACGATGCTCAGCCTGAGCCGTCTGGGGTGGTCCATGCCCGACCCGCTCTTCTTTAGAGACTCGCAAGGCCTGGACTACCCACTCATTACTACCTCCCCTGCCCTCATCCAGAAGCTGTTTCAATCCCAGTGGCAGTTGCATTCAGACGCGAAGGCGGGGCAGAAGCTCGGTTTCGACGAGCCCCTCGACCCGTCGGTCATGCAGCGCGCGTTGCAGGACAGTACAGTGCAGGCCTACAAAAGGAAGACACTGCTTTCGTATGGCTGCCAGTGCATTTGGACCAAAGAAAAGATGGCCGAGGCAGGCTATCAGAATGAAGTCGAATGCGAGCTGTGCAAGGGCCCCGTTGACTCCATTCCCCACAGGCTCCTCGAGTGCCCGCAGACCCGCAACCTGAGAGATAAAATGTTAAGTGAAGCAGATATCGAGGAGTTCAGGGACCCGAGGAGAGGACTTCCATATGTGTTAGGATTTCAACTTCGACCTGAACCCATTGCTCTGAGGCCCCCTGGTTTAGGACTAGATCAGGCTGTATATTGGTCTAGAGATGGGCTGCCCAAGGAGGTGGCCATGCAAGGTGAAGTTTTCCATGATGGCAGCGTTTTGAAACCTGGGCCCGCGGTGCATGATGCCCCCGCCTGGTCCGTGGTCAAAATCGTCGAGGACGGCGACCTGGTTGTCAGTCTCTCTGGCCCTGTGGGGGCCAGCCTTCCCCCCACGTCGCCCGCTGCCGAACGCCTGGGGTTTCTAGTTGCTACATCATGCCCAAGAGTCACCAAAGCGTGGACGGATTTCAAGGGTATCCTCTCGGTGCACCAGAGCGCCGAAGTCTCACGTAAGGAAATGCACTCAGGAGTTCCAGTTCTGGCCAGGACCCAGAGCTGCTTTGCGTCCCTCGAGATCGGGAAAGTCAAGGCCCACCAGGATCTGTCTACCCTGGTGGTCGGCTCGAGGGACTGGTTTGTTGCAAAAGGAAATGACTGGGCGGACAAGGTGGCCAAACAAGCGGCCGCCAGAATTCCCGTCCCGTCCCAGAGTGAAACCGAGCATTATAAAGAATGTCGCAGCCGAGTTCAAAGGATGGTGAAGTATGCTGCAGAGGCTCTTTCCTTGTGGGCCCCACTCGCTCCGAAGTCGGGCAAAAAAACCTATGAGAAGCCCACCCAGAGTTTCAATCCCCCAGTTGGGGCAGGGGGGGCAGCCAACCAATGGACTGCGCCACCCCCGCCCCCTGGGGGTCGTCCTCGGCGTGCTCGAGCGTGCCGTAACCCCCAGGGCGTGGCGAGACATCCGTGGGCATGGCTCAATAGTCATTGGCTGTGCCTCGCGTGTCACACCCGCGCCCGCACGGACAGCACTCGCAAGACCCGCATGCGAGAAGCATGCCCAAGTAATTCAGCCATGTTGTCAATGTTAATTAGGGACCCCCAGAAGCACCAATTAATGATCTGTGATTACCTTGATGTCGAGTCCTTCCTAATCGTTTGTAGGAGGTGCGGCCGCTACAGCGAAAGCAACCTCAAAGGACTCAAAGGTGAATGTAAGGAGCGCTTCCAAAGCAAGTTCTCCCAAGGTGCGTGGTCCCTCCTGGCAAGCGGCCGTCATCCCAAGAGCAGCATGCAGGCCCGTCCCCGACTTTCCCTGCCCATCCCTGCGGCCCAGCTCCTCAAGGAAGGAGGGGCGACGTAAGGAAGAAAGCCAGCGTAAGAGGAGAGCGGATGTAACCCCCAGGTTTCGGTTAGGGTCGGGTCGGCCTAACCCTAGCCTCCCTCATTAGCATGTGATGGTCCTCCTCTCACTCCTCCCATCCATCTCCCCCTCGGGGCCCGTGGTCCTCCGCAAGGAGGCCGTGCGGCGGGACCGACACGAGGAGCGCGCGCACGTCCAAGGCAACAGGACCATGAGCAGAAGAGCATGCAGATCGCGGCCACTACGCGACCGCAACTTACCAATACAGCCGGGGCGTTGACCTAAGGGGCCCTGGATAAGGAACGAGGCTCTTTTTTTCAGCAATTACACTTCGACTCCCCGTCGAAGACCTAAGGAACCCCTAAGGCGAACTGCAAAACAACTAAGGAACACGGAGTCCCTCCCAAACGAAAACGTTTCCGTCTTCAGCGCCCCGACTATAACACAACGCCCCCCTCTCGACCGCACAAACTTCGCAACACAACTTCCGCGAGAGTGACGCGCGTACAGATTCAAGGCAAGGCGGGACCATCGTCCGAAGAACATCTGTGAGATCGTAGAGGCACGCAGCCCCGCCCACCTTATACCATTGATGACCCGCCCAGGGGGGTGGGCGGGGAAGCTTGCACAGCCAACCCGCTACCGCGGGGCACTGATGGCTTGCCTCGCAACCACGAAACGGCCGATCGATCGCGGCTGCGACGCCAGGCTGGACCCATCCTTCAGAGGCACACCACCACACTTCATAAGAGGAGATGCTCTCCTTTCGCAGATCAAGATGAGCGAAACGTGCGGGCAGTATGGATGCGAATGACATCGAGAGCCAAAGGCATCTTTTTCAAGCGAAAATGGGTCGGACTGGGAACGGACCCATATTCCAGATTTCCTGCGGACCGGCGCGGATTGGACCCGACCGGTCCTTCTCCAGCCCAGACCGAACAGAATGTTCCAGACCGTTCCTTGATTGGGACCAGCGCGGGCCAGAACTATAGTTCGAACAGCCTGTGCGCCAGGAAGCACAAGGAGAGGATGAGGGAAGGGATGAAGAAGGGGGGGGACGATGAGGAGATCGAGAGGGGACCGAGCAAGGCGTCGACGCCCTCCTCCTCCTCCTCCTCCTCCTCCTCCTCCTCCTCCTCCTCCTCCTCCTCTTCCTCTCGCAGAGGCGGCAGCCGCGGAACAGGGGTGCAGAAAACAGCAGGGGCGGAGAAAAGCTAGAAAGAGAGACAATCCAACTGGAGGGGAGGGAAGCGGAACAGCGGAGACAAAACGTAATAATCATAAGAATACTATGGTTAATGATAAGAGTTCGACGAAGAACAATAATAATATGTCCAAGCCCAAAGGAAGACCTGCGAGAGGGCAGGACACACACATAGCCTGGCTCACTGGCAAGTTCACAACAAGCGGAGACAGCAGCAAGCGACACCCCGAAACGGGGGTGTTGGACGCGGAACGGGGGCGGAGAAAGCGGAGCAGGGGCGGAGAAAACGAGAAACCGAAACTGGGAGATGGAGATGCGGACCAGGGGTACAGTCAACCCGTATAGTAAGGATGCGGGGTAAGGATGCACGGGCCTTGGATGTCCGTTCCGAAGCTTCCCGAGCGGAGCGCAGCCAACGGAAGTGGTAAGGATAGACCGACGAGGCAAAGATGCGATGGTACCCTTGGGAAGGTCGCCCATCCATACTCTGCGGGTCGACTGTAGAGTTGGGTCGGGCATGTCCTCCTACAGGCGGATTTTGGAGGAACAATGGAAATAATCAAAACAAGATCACGAGAATCAAAAGAGTACGATAAGTCGTCTCCGGACCATTTTCTCACTAGTCTTGAGTCTTCCTCCTGGAGGAGGACATGCTCGACTTCAGGGTAAAGGAAACAGGAGCGGGGGCGGAGAAAACTATGAAACAACCTTTGGGAACAGTTGTGATTCTTCTCGAGCGGCGCAAGATCGCCAGAGCTGCGTCTCTCTTGACACCATGCGGGCCACAGCAGGTTGCCAACATTGAAACGCCGGGAGCGCTGCTCCTCTCCTGAGAGAAGACGGCGGGGAGGGCTGGTCCTCTCCTTGTCACTCCGGGGCTCACATGGCCCCTTTCGTCCGATCCCCTCCGAGTGAGGCTACCGCCTCCGTAGAGGCCTCCCAGATGGGGAGCGAGCAGATCGGGTCGGAGGATCGCGCCACATCGCCGATGGATCGGTGCTGTCGGCGTGGAAACAATTTGGCTCCACATCGAGCCGCGTCGCCGATGCATCGGCAACGCGGCGAGATCCTTCGACACCATCCCACTCGGACTCCATCTTCGCAGTCCCCCGACGTCATGATTTTTCGTTACGACGTCGACCTCAAAAGGTAGGGTGTTGCTTGAATTGCCCCTAGCCCAAGGTGCCCCCCCCGGACATCCAAGGAGGCTTCCACGGCGTCCCGAGCACCCCTCACGAGGCCCACAGGGCCCCAGGAGCTCCAAACCTGGACGAACAGCCTCCTCCTCCTCCTCCTCCTCCTCCTCCTCCTCCTCCCCTCCCCTCCTCCTCCTCCTCCTCCTCCTCCTCCTCCTTCCTCCTCTCCTCCTTCCCCTCCTCCTCTCCTCCTCCTCCTCCTCCTCCTCCTCCTCCTCCTCCTCCTCCTCCTCCTCCTGGGGGCACCTGGGGCCAAGGGCACCTCCGGCAACCCACGAAAAGGTCTCGACCCACGCCCTGGAACCAGCTCTTGCTCCCGAGTCCTCTTCGGACGGCCCCGGGGCCCGGGGACGGCTCCGCAGCGACAGAACCTCCAAAAAAGTAGGCCTCCAGCCCGCGGCTCGCGCACGACGCAGGGGGGGCCCGGGGCTGGGAGGCGCAGGTCTCAAAGAGGAGATCCTCGGCGGCAGCTCGTGGGGGCCTCCCGTGCCATCTTGCGAATCGACGCTCACGGGAGCCTCCCATGCCATGTTGCCAACTCTTGCGATAGGATGCGTTCCGATGTTCTCGATAGATGCGATCGGTGCTATCTCATCGACTCTCGGGCGTTAGCCGACGCTAAAAGCGGAATTGAGAGGGCACACCAGGGCCCCAAGGTTTGCTACCGAAAGAGATCTACGACAAAACGGATTTGCCCCGATGTTGCCGTCAACGCTGCGCGACCAAAAAACCCAGCATGCTCGGTTGCGTTGTTTCCGTAGCTTCGACGACGGATTCAATGCTGGGGTAAGTCAATGCTATATTCCTCCCCCCAGGGAGGCCCCCGAGAGACGTCGGAAGAGACCCCAAACAACATCCTTGAGGACTCTGGCCCACGTCAGAATCGTCGTCGTCGCCGCCACCGTTGTCGCCGCCGTCGTCGTCGTCGTCGCCGTCGACGTCGTCGTCGTAGTCGTCATCGTCGTCGTCTCCCTTCAGGGTCGGCGGCGCTGGTCGTGAGGGTTTCGCCATCAATTATGCAGCCGATCTCCTCCTCGAAGGCTCGTCCGTCCCGACACGAGGGATCCCCCCGCGCGCACTGGCGGATCAGCACATGAACGACGAGCAAAACGGGTCTTGCGCGGGATGGCGCAGCGACCCCACGCGGCGGTTTACGTTGGCCGCCAGCGCGGCACGCTGCGTCGGCAACGAGGGCGCTTGCGCGCGACCGCGCGCGGGGAGCCTACGCGCGCATGTCGGCGCAGACGACCCCGTCGTCTTGTCGTCGCTCACATGGGGGGGGAATCAGCTCGCGGAGCTAATGGGGCCCTGGGAAACAAAAATCAATTCACACCAGTAAAAAGGACCCCCCAGATTTTCAAATACTTTCTGGGCTTCTGTCTTCCCCCCCACACCGCCCATATCTTCCCAAATCTTCCCATATCTTCTGGGGAATCGACGATTCATTGAGTCTGCGTGATTCTTCTCCTCCTGAGTAGCTGGTTCCTCTGGCGCCCCCCAGCGCTGGGCGCCGGTGCGTCGAGGCGCGGGCCCGGCGGCGGGTCCGAGACCAGCTGCGCGCAGCGGCGTCCGCAGGAGGAGGAGGGGGAGGAGGAGGAGGATGGGGAGGAGGAGGCGGAGGAGGAGGAGGAGGAGGAGGAGGGGGAGAGAAGAAGGAGGAGGGGGAGGAGAAGGAGGAGAGAGAGGATGATGGCCGCGTGCCTGGGGCACGAGTCGAACCACGCGGCCCCTGGTCGCCCGCGCGTCCCGCGCGGGCACGGGGGTCCTGCGCCTCCAGCGGCGAGCTCAGGACCCTCGACCACGGGGGCCCTGTGCCTCCAACGGCGGGATCAGGGCGCCCGACCGCGAGGTCGAACACGACCTGCTTGCCGTCGCCGCCGGTGGATCTTCACGCCGTCCAAGTAGTAGGACTGCTTGAACCTCTGCGACTCGAGGAATCGCCTATGGGGGAGAGGTCGAAACGCACGGCCTCGATGTGCTGCGCGACCTCCGCCATGTCCACGCCGCCCCGGCACGCCATGTTGAAGACCTTCACAGCCTCCGACATCTCCGCCTCCACCGCCTCGGAATCGCCCGACTCCGCGTGCGACCCCTCCATGTCGAAGTTCTCCACGCCGACGGAGAGCATCTGCGACCTCCTTTGCACGAGCGGCTGCACCGCCCGCCCGCGCCGAACACCAGGGAGGTCGAGAGAGGACTCGACCCACAGCTGCTACTCCACCTCCTTGGACTCCGCCGCCACGCGGATGTCGGAAACCTGCTTCTGCAGCGGCGCCACCTTCGCTGACCCATCGTCGCGGCACCTTCTCCTTCAACACGTGCGTCTGGAAGTCGGCCTTGTGCCCGTCCGCCTGTGCGTTGTCACCCCCGTCGAGCTGCTCCAGCAGGACGTCGACCGCGTCGCGGCTGGCGGGCTCAAAAGGCGCGGCCTCACCCCGCAGTGGGAAGGCCTGCACCTTCAACTGGGCCTCGAGGTCGCTGGCCTTCACGCCGACCGCCCGCGGCAGGGCCACGCTAGCCGTCCCCGGCGGCGGCGCGTGCCTCGCCTGGTTGCCCAGCGCTAGCGCCTCCTCCGCCTGCTTCACCACCGCGCCTGGGCAGCGCAGGAGACGGGCGGCCGCCAGCCCTTCGCCGAAAGAAGGGAAGTAGCAGCCGAGCATGTCTCCGATGCGCCAGTGCGCGTCCAGCGCCACGCGAAGCGCCTGCGCCCGCCGCGCCAGGGCTGCGGCACGAGAGGAGCCCATCTCCTCGCGGCGCTCCCTGCGGAGGCGCCTGGCGAGGGACCGCGCGCTCGCGGCCGCCCAAGCCCGGCCGCCGCCGCTGCCGCCGCCGCCCGACATGGCCACTTGCGCGCCCGAGCGCTCCCAGGCGCGCAGCGCGAGGGCCTCCCGGAAGCCAGCCTGCTTGAGCCAAAATGGCTACGGACGGAGTGGAGAGGAGGGGGAGGAGGAGGAGGAGGAGGAGGAGGAGGAGGAGGAGAAGGAGGAGAAGGAAGAGGACGAGGAGGAGGAGGAGGAGGAGGAGGAGGAGGAGGAGGAGGAGAAATAGGAGGAGGGAGGAGGAGGAGGAGGAGGAGGAGGAGGAGGAGGAGAAATAGGAGGAGGAGGAAGAGGAGGAGGAGGAGGAGGAGGAGGAGGAGAGGAGGGAGGAGGAGGGGGAGGAGGAGGAGGAGGAGGAGGAGGAGGAGGAGGAGGAGGAGAGGAGGAGGAGGAGGAGGAGGAGGAGGAGGAGGAGGAGAGAGAGAGAGAGGAGGAGGAGGAGGGAGGAGGAGGAGGAGGAGGAGGAGGAGGAGGAGGAGAGGAGGAGGCGGAGGAGGAGGAGGAGGAGGAGGAGGAGGAGGAGAAGGAGGAGGAGGAGGAGGAGACGGAGGAGGAGGAGGAGGAGGAGGAGGAGGAGGAGGAGGAGGAGGAGGAGGAGGAGGAGGAGGAGGGCCCCCCCCCTTCTCCCTATCATCCTCCCCCTCTCGCTCGGCACGAGGTGGGGCCCCCGCACCGTTTGGAGGCCCCCGAGGCGCGAGCCCAAAGCGGCGCGAGCCCACAGATCGAGTAGGAGATTGACTATAGAATTGATGTTTACCCCAAAAGTGATTTTCTCGTCGAGTCGTACGTCGAATGTTCGAAGCCCAGACATGCGACGTCCTGTTTTTTTCGATACCGCATCCCTGGAAGTCCAGACCCTCCCCCCAGGGCAAGTTTTTCATCCTGAGTCGCTTCTGACGGTCAAGGGGCCCGGCGAGGGTCCGGCGAGGGCCCTCAGGGCCGAACATAGTGAAAAACCTCCGTCCTGAATCTTCCTCGACGCGATCCCGGGAGACAACCGACCATTCCCTGACCCCCCCTTCGCTCGACCCGAGACTCCGCCCCCTCGACCCGCCGAACCGACGAGGAGGAGGCGGCGGCGGAGGAGGAGGGAGGAGAAGGGAGGAGGGAGGAGGAGGAGGAGGAGGAGGAGGAGGCGGAGGAGAAGGATGAGGAGGAGGAGGCGGAGGCGGAGGAGGCGAAGGCGGAGGAGGAGGAGGAGGAGGAGGCGGAGGAGGCGATCGCCCCCGAGCCTCCGCACCCTCGGCCCGCCGCGGGCCTCCGCACCGCACCACTCGGGGGGGGGGGGCGGCGGCCGCCTGCCTCCCGGCCCCGCGACAGGCGCGCGCGCTGCGCGGCGAAGTCCACCCCGGCGAACTGCGCCGCGGAGAAGCCGCCTGGCCCCCGACGCCCGGCCGAGGACCGGGCACTGCAGCAGGACCCGAAGGGCCCCAGACCCCCTCGAGGACCGACTGCACACATCACGACGGGAGGTTTCTCCCGCCATCCTCGGCCTCGGGGGGCCCTTCCCGGGCCTCGGGGCCGTCAAGACACGACTCGGGATGAGGGACCGGTCCCGGGGAAGGGGTCGAGACCTCTGGGGGTCGACGCTGTAGAGAAATCGTGACGTCGGGGGTCTGGGGAGGTCCTGGCGTCGCGATTTTGTCGAAAAAAAGGGTATGTGTCGCCCCGTGTCGGGCCCGGGGGGGCCCTCACAGGTCGATCGGCTGAAAGAGTGGCGCAGAAAGATGGGGCCCCGGAGCTCCGGTCATGATTTTGTGCGATGTTGCGTTTTTGTTCGCAACGTCGGATCTGAAGGACTGGGTTTAGCGGGACCTGGTTTAGTGATGTGTACTTGGCGACGCTTCCCCCGCTCTATTCCACTAACAGGAACTGCCGCCGCCCGAAGAACGCCAGCTACTGGCAAACCTGCTTTACCGATTCTAGCAAATCTGGCGGGCTTCGGGGCTCAATCACTAACCGGCTCCCCTTACCCAGGGTCCTGGCTATACCTGGGAAGCCCAGACATGATCGCGATGTAAACAGAAAGCTCAGGACAGACGGGTTGTTGCTGCTGTTTTCAGTTTTCGGGAACCCTCGCCAGGCCCAACGGGACTGAGAACAAAAAACGGCTAGGGCACAAAGACGGCCCAGGAGGCCTCCAAGACGCCCAAGATGGCCTCTAAGACGGCCCTGGAGCACCCCAAGAGGGCCCCAAGTCGGCCCAGAGGCCCCCCAGACGGCTTCCGACAGCGTCAGACGGGCCAGGAGCCCACCAAGATGGCCAAAGTTGGCTCGAAGCTGGCCCAAGACGGCCCCAGAGGCCTCCAAGAGGGCCTCCAGGAAGGCCAGAAAAGGCAAAAAACATTGATTTGCCTTATGTTTTTGAAGGATTTTCGCATTCGCTTCTTCTCGGCCATCCGAAGGCCCGATACGGCCAAAGAGCCTTCAAACATCCCCCAAAGATCGCCCAAGAGGCTTCCAAGATGGCCCCAGAACGGCCCAAGAGGCCCCCAAGACGGCCCCAAAAGGCCCCCAAGACGGCCCAGGAGGCTTTTAAGATGCCCAAGATGGCCTCCAAGACGGCCCTGGAGCATTCCAAGAGGGCCCCAAGTCGGCCTGGAGGGGCACCCCAAACGGCTTCCGACGGCGTCGGACGGGCCAGGAGTCCACCAAAACTGCCGAAGATGGCCCTGAGATGGCCCAAGACGGCCAAAGAGGCTTCCAAGAGGGCTTCCAGGGCCGAAAAGGCCAAAACCATTGATCTCCAATGCGTTTTTGAAGGATTGAGACAATTGCTTTTCTTCTGCCTTCCGACGGCCTTCCGACGGCCCAAGTGCCCCCAAAGATCGCCCAAGAGGCCCAAGACGGCCCCCAGAGGCTCCCAAGACGGCCCAAGAGGCCTCCAAGACGCTCAAGATGGCCTCCAAGACGGCCCAAGAGCCCTCCAAGACGTCTTCCAAGAAGGCCCGAAATGGTCCAAATGGCCTCCAGACGGCCAAGATGGCTTTCAAGATGCCCACATAATCCCCGAAGGCTTTCCAAACCGATTCGAGGAACACATGGTCTGATAGCTTGGAAGGTCTGGCCTCAACGTTCGGCCACACAGGCGCTTCCACAAAGGCAGGGGGCGGTGGTGATTCGCCGTAGGCGTCTTAGGTCCGCCGCCCCCTGTCGATTCATCGCAGGGGTGCCTGGCGTGCTGGACTTCTTACGGTTTGGTTTTGGTGCTTTTTCCCAACGAACTCCTCCTGGCGCTTCGGCCCGTCCCGCCGGGGTCCCGGGAGGGAGCTCCAGGCGCGCAAACGACCTCAACGTCCAGAAACAGTTCTCCAAGACGGCTCAAGATGGCCTCCAAGATGGCCACGTTGGCCCAAGATGGCCTCCAAGATGGCCCAAGATGGCCTCCGAGTTCGCCCAAGATGGTCCAAGACGGCCTCCTAGACGGCCCAAGAGAGTCCAAGACGGCCCAAGAGGCCCCCCAGAGGCCTCCAAGACGGCCCAAGAGGCCTCCAAGAGGTCCTCCAGGAGGGCCCGAAGAGGCCCAAATCACTGATGTTCCTTAAGTGTTTCAAGGATTGTCGCATTCGCTTCTTATCAGCTTTCCGACGACCCAAGACGGCCCAAGAGGCCCCAAAGATCGCCCCCCACAGCGTCCAAGAGGCCTCCAAGATGGCCTCAGGACTGCCCAAGAGACCCCCAAGACGGCCCCAAGAGGGCACAAAGACGACACAAGAGGCCTCCAAGACGCCCAAGATGGCCTCTAAGACTGCCCTGCAGCCTGGAGCACCCCAAGAGGGCCCCAAGTCGGCCAAGAAAGACTCCCCGAACGGCTTCCGACGGCGTCAGACGGGCCAGGAGCCCACCAAGATGGCCGAAGTTGGCTCGAAGCTGCCCCAAGACGGCCCAAGAGGGAAAAGGCCAGAAACACTGATATTATGTAGGTTTTTGAAAGATTTTGACATTTGCTTCGTTTCAGCTTCCCGACGGCCCCGATACGGCCCAAGAGCCCTAAAAGATCGCCCAAAGATCGCCCAACGATCGCCCAAGAGGCCTCCAAGATGGCCCCAGAACGGCCCAAGAGGCCCCCAAGACTGCCCCAAAAGGCCCCCCAAACGGCCCAGGAGGCCTTTAAGACGCCCAAGATGGCCTCCAAGACGGCCCTGGAGCACTCCAAGAGGGCCCCAAGTCGGCCCAGAGTGGCCCCCCAAACGGCTTCCGACGGCGTCGGACGGGCCAGGGGCCCACCAAGATGGCCGAAGATGGCCCTAAGATGGCCCAAGTCGGCCCAAGAGGCCTCCAAGAGGGCCTCCAAGAGGGCCTCCAAGAAGGCCCGAAAAGGCCACAATTATTGATTGCCCATGAGTTTTTGAAGGATTGTGACAGTTGCCTTTTTTCAGCCTTCCGACGGCCCGAGACGACCCAAGCGCCCCCAAAGATCGCCCAAGAGGCCCACGACAGCCCCAAGAGGCCCCCACGACGGCCCAAGAGGCCTCCAAGACTCTCAAGATGGCCTCCAAGACGGCCCAAGAGCCCTCCAAGACGCCCCAAGAGGGCCCCAAGTCGGCCCAGAGTGGCCCCCCAAACGGCTTCCGACGGCGTCAAACGGGGCAGGAGCCCACCAAGATGGCCGAAGTTGGCTCGAAGCGTGCCCAAGACGACCCAAGATGCCTCCAAGAGGGCTTCCAGGAAGGCCAGAAAAGGCAAAAAACACTGAGTGTCCTTAGGTTTTCGAAGGATTTTGACATTTGCTTCTGTTCGGCCATCCGAAGCCCCACTACGGCAGAGCGGCCCAAGAGGCCCCCAAGACGGCCCAGGTGGCCTTTAAGACGCCCAAGATGGCCTCCAAGACGGCCCTGGAACATTCCAGGAGGGCCCCACGTCGGCCCAGAGGGGCCCCCCAACCGGCTTTCGACGGCGTCGGACGGGCCAGGAGCCCACCAAAACGACCGAAGATGGCCCCAAGATGGCCTGAGACGGGCCAAGAGGCTTCCAAGAGGGCCTCTAGGAAGGGCCGATAAGGTCAAAATCAGTTATATCCCATGAGTTGTTGAAGGATTGTGACAGTTGCTTTTTGTTCGGCCTTCCGACGGCCCGAGACGACCCAAGCGCCCCCAAAGATCGCCCAAGAGGCCCACGACGGCCCCCAGAGGCCCCCCAAGACGGCCCAAGAGGCCTCCAAGACGCTCAAGATGGCCTCCAAGACGGCCCAAGAGTCCTCCAAGACGTCCTCCAAGAAGGCCCGAAATGGTCCAAATGGCCTCCAGGCGGCCAAGATGACTTTCAAGATGCCCACGTGTTCCCCGAAGACCTTCCAAACCGATTCGGGGAACACGATAGCTTGGCAGGTCTGATCTCAACATTCGGCCACATAGGCGCTTCCAAAAAGGCAGGGGGCGGCGGTGATTCGCCGTAAGCGTCTTCGATCCGCCACCCCCTGTCGATTCATAGCAGGGGTGCCTGGCGTGCTGAATCCTCTCGGTTTTGGTGTTGGTTCTTTTTCCAAAAGAACTCCCCCTGGGGCTTCGGCCCGTCCCGCCGGCCACCCGGAAGGCCCGCAATTTTTAAGAATTTCCGCTCCAGATGGCCCAAGATGGTCTCCAAGGTGGCCACGTTGGCCCAAGATGGCCTCCAAGATGATCCAAGATGGCCTCCAAGTCCGCCCAAGATGGTCCAAGACGGCCTCCCATACGGGCCAAGAGAGTCCAAGACGGCCGAAGACGGCCCAAGATGCCCCCCAGAGGCCTCCAAGACGCCCCAAGAGGCCTGCAAGAGGCCCTCCAGGAGGGCCCGAAGAGGCCAAAATCATTGATTTCCTTACGTTTTTGAAGGATTTTCGCATTCGCTTCTTCTCGGCTTTCCGACGACCCAAGACGGCCCAAGAGGCCCCCAAGATCGCCCTCACTGCGCCCAAGAGGCCTCCAAGATGGCCTCAGGACTGCCCAAGAGGCCCCCAAGACGGCCCCAAGAGGGCACAAGGACGACCCAAGAGGCCTCCAAGACGCCCAAGATGGCCTCTAAGACGGCCCTGGAGCACCCCAAGAGGGCCCCAAGTCGGTCAAGAAAGCCTCCCCGAACGGCTTCCGACGGGCCAGGAGCCCACCAAGATGGCCGGAGTTGAGTCGAAGTTGGCTCAAGAGGACTCCAAGAGGGCCTCCGGAAAGGGAAGAAAAGGCAGAAAACAGTTGTTGTCCTTAGCTTTTCGAAGGATTTTGACATTTGCTTCGTTTCGGCCTTCCGACGGCCCGAGACGGCCCAAGAGCCCCCAAAGATCGCCCAAGGATCGCTCAAAAGGCCTCCAAGATCGCCCCAGAACGGCCCTAGAGGCCCCCAAGAAGGCCCCAAGAGGCCCCCAAGACGGCCCAGGAGGCTTTTGAGACGCCCAAAATGGCCTCCAAGACGGCCCTGGAGCACTCCAAGAGGGCCCCAAGTCGGCCGAGAGAGGCCCCCCAGACGGCTTCCGACGGCGTCGGACGGGCAAGGGGCACACCAAGACTGCCAAAGATGGCACTGAGATGGCCCTAGACGGCCCAAGAGGGCCTCCAAGAGGGCCTCCAGGAAGGCCCGAAAAGGCCAAACACATTGACTTCCCTTGAGTTTTTGAGGGATTGTGGTATTTGCGTTCTGTCGGCCTTCCGACGGCCCGAGACGGCCCAAGTGCCACCAAAGATCGCCCAAGAGGCCCAAGACGGTTCCAAGAGGCCCCCCAAGACGGCCCAAGAGGCCTCCAAGACGCTCAAGATGGCCTCCAAGACGGCCCAAGAGTCCACCAAGACGTCCTCCAAGAAGGCCCGAAAAGGTCAAAATGGCCTCCAGGCGGCCAAGATGAACTTCAAGATGCCCACGTGTTCCCCGAAGACTTTCCAAACCGATTCGAGGAACACATGGTCCGATAGCTTGGCAGGTCTGGCCTCAACGTTCGGCCAAATAGGCGCTTCCACAAAGGCAGGGGGCAGCGGTGATTCGCCGTAGGCGTCTTCGATCCGCCGCCCCCTGTTGCTTGCAAGAGGGGTGCCTGGCGTGCTGAACCCTCTCGGTTTTGGTTTTGGTTCTTTTCCGCAAGAACTCCCCCTGGGCCTCCGGCGAGTTCCGCCGGCCAACCGGAAAGATTGCCAAGGACCTCAATTCGGAAAACAATCCTCCAAGACAGCTGAAGATGGCCTCCAAGATGGCCACGTTGGCCCAAGATGGCCTCCAAGATGGTCCAAGATGGCCTCCAAGTCCGCCCAAGATGGTCCAAGACGGCCTCCAAGACGGCCCAAGAAAGTCAAAGATACCTCCAAGGTCGCCCGAGAAGCCTCCAAGACGGCCCCTACACGACCCAAGAAGCCTCCAAGAGGCCCTCCAGAAGGGTCCGAAGAGGCCAAAATCATTGATTTCCCTTATGTTTTTGAACGATTTGGGCATTTGCTTCTTCGAGGCATTCCGACGGCTCACGACGGCTCAAGAGGCCCCTGAGATCGCCCCAAGATCGCCCAAGAGGCCTCCAAGAGGGCCCCTTGGTGGAACAAGGGCCCCCAAGACGGCCCCAAGATGGCCCAAAGAGGCCTCCAAGGCGACCACGATAGCCTACAAGACGGGAAAGATGACCCCAAGATGCCTCCAGGACAGCCCAAGATGCCTCCAAGACGGCCTAAGATGGTGCAAATATTGCCCAGGACCGCCCAAGAGGCCCCCAAGAGGCGCCCAAGACGGCCCATGAGGCCTCCAAGAGGTCGTCCAGGAGGGCCCGAAGAGACCAACATGATAGAAGGTCCTAAGGTTTTTGAAGGATATCGGCACTCCGACGCCTCAAAACGGCCCAAGAGGCCCCCGAGATCGCCCCAAGATCGCCCACGAGGCCTCCGACATGACCCTATGACGGCCCAAGAGGCCTCCAGGACGGCCACTAGAGGCCCAGAAGGATTTGGCATTTGTTTCTTCTCGGCATTCCGACGGCTCAAGACGGCCTAAGAGGCCCCCAAGATCGCCCCAAGATCGCCCATGAAGCCTCCAACATGGCCCCATGACGGCCCAGAAAGTCCCCAAGACGGCCTCAAGAGGGCCCCAAGACGGCCCAAGAGGTGTCCAAGACGCCCTCAGATGGCCTCGAAGACGGCCCTGAAGTGCCCCAAGAGGGCCCCAAGACGACCCAGACAGGCCCCCATGACGGCGTCCGTCGGCGTCAGACAAGCCAGGAGCGCCCTAAGACTGCCAAAAAGACCCCCAAGAAGCCCCCAAAGGCCCCCAGCAGACCCAAGGAGGCCCAAAAGAGGCCTCCAAGAGGCCCCCAGCAAGCTCCCAGGAGGCCACAAGAGGGCCCCAAGAGGCCTCCTCATTCTTTCTCCCTCTCCTCTCCTTCCTCCTCCCCCACCGTGTTCCCCGAACGGTTTCCAAACCGATTCGAGGAACACATGGTCCGATAGCTTGGCAGGCCTCTGGTCACAACGTTCGGCCACATAGGCGTTTCCACAAAGGAACGGGGCGGCGGTGATTCGCCGTAGGCGTCTTCGACCCGCCGCCCACTGTTGCTTGCAAGAGGGGTGCCTGGCGTGCTGAACCCTCTCGGTTTTGGCTTTGGTTCTTTTCCACAACAGCTCCCCCTGGGGCTTCGGCGCATCCCGCCGGCCACCCGGGAAGGAACGCAATCCGGAAAAAAATCCTCCAAGACAGCTCAAGATGGCCTCCAAGATGGCCACGTTAGCCCAAGATGGCCTCCAAGATGGTCCAAGATGGCCTCCAAGTCCGCCCAACATGGTCCAAGACGGCCTCATGACGGTCCAAGAGTCCAAGATATCTCCAAGTTCGCCCAAGAAGTCTCCAGCACGGCCCTACACGACCCAAGAGGTCTCCAAAAGGTCCTCCAGGACGGTCCGAAGAGGCCCAAATCATTGATTTTCTTATATTTTGAAGGATTTGGGCATTTGCATCTTCTCGGCATTCTGACGGTTCAAGACGGAACAAGAGGCCCCCAAGATCGCCCCAAGATCGCCCAAGAGGCCTCCAAGAGGGCCCCTTGGTGGAACAAGGGCCCCGAAGACGGACCCAATAGGGCCCCAAGAGGCCTCCAACACGGCCACGATCGCCTCCAAGACGGCTAAGATGACCCCAAGATGCCTCCAGGACAGCCCAAGATGCCTCCAAGACGGCCTAAGATGGCCTCAATGTTGCCCAAGACGGCCCAAGAGGCCCCCAAGAGGTCTCCAAGACGGCCCAAGAGGCCTCCAAGAGGTCCTCCAGGAGAGCCCGAAGAGACCAACATCATTGATTTTCCTAAGGTTTTTGAAAGATTTTGGCATGTGTTTCTTCTCGGCATTCCGACGGTTCAAGACGGCGCAAGAGGCCCCCAAGATCGCCCAAGAGGCCTCCAAAATGGCCCCATGACGGCCCGAAAGGCCCCCAAGACGGTCCCAAGAGGGCCCCAAAACGACCCAAGAGGCCTCCAAGACGGCCTAAGATGGCCTCAATGTTGCCCAAGACGGCCCAAGAGGCCCCCAAGAGGTCTCCAAGACGGCCCAAGAGGCCTCCAAGAGGTCCTCCAGGAGAGCCCGAAGAGACCAACATCATTGATTTTCCTAAGGTTTTTGAAAGATTTTGGGATTTGTTTCTTCTCGGCATTCAGACGGCTGAAGACGGCCCAAGAGGCCCCCAAGATCGCCCCAAGATCGCCCACGAAGCCTTCAAGATGGCCCCATGACGGCACAAAACAAACAAGACGGCCCCAGGAGGCCCCCAAGAGGCCTTCAAAACGGCTAAGACGGCTAAGATGGCTCTAAGGTAGCCTCCAAGACGGCTAAGATGGCCCCAAGATGCCTCCAAGACGGCCCAAGATGCATCGAAGACGGCCTAAGACGGCCCAAGAGGCCTCCAAGATCGCCCCAAGATCGCCAACGCGGCCTCCAAGAGGTCGTCCAGGATGGCCCGAAGAGACCAACATCATTGATTGCCCTTCGGGTTTTGAAAGATTTTGGCATTTGCTTCTTCTCGGCATTCCGACGGCTCAAGACGGCCCAAAAGGCCCCCAAGATCGCCTCAAGATTGCCCACGGGGCTTCCAAGATGGCCCCGTGACTGCCCAAAAATCCCCCAAGACGGCCACGAGAGGGCCCCAAAACGGCCCAAGAAGCGTCCAAAACGCCCAAAATGGCCCCAAAGACGGCCCTGAGAGGACCCCAAGGCGACCCAGACATGCCCCCATGACGGCTTCCGACGGCGTCAGACAAGCCAGGAACGCCCTAAGACTGCCAAAGAGACTCCCAAGAAGCCCCCAAAGGCCCAAGCAGGCCCCAATGAGGCCTCCAAGATGCGTCCAAGATGATCAAGGTGGCCCCAAGAAGCTCGAACGTAGCCCCAACATCGCTTCCAACACAGCCCCAAGATGCCTCCAAGACCGCAACGATGGCCCACCAATCCCGAGAGTAGCCCAATCGGATCCCAAGAGGCCTCCTCCTCCCTTCTCCTTCTTCCTCCCTCTCCTCTCCTTCCTCCTCCCACCGTGTTCCCCGAACGCTTTCCAAACCGATTCGGGGAACACGTGGTCCGATAGCTTGGCAGGCCTCTAGCCACAACGTTCGGCCACATAGGCGTTTCCAACAAGGCAGGGGGTGGCGGTGATTCTCCTTGGTCGTCTTCGATAACACCAACTTTTGAATATGTGCTGATGATTCCTATCCGCCCCCGCCTGCCAGATGCGCCAAGGCAGCGCCGAGACGCACCGACGCGAGTCTGTTATATCCCATTAAGATAGAGAGGGGGCCAGCGGCAGGGGGCGAAGCCCTTACGGATATGTATATATGTGTATACATACATACTATCTTCCCTTCGGGCTTCCTGAGGTGGTTGGATGGTGGGGATCGGGATGGGGATAGGGATCGGTTGAGAGATACTGATTCCAAAATATGTGTCGCGCACTCCCACGCCCCGGCGGGCAGTACAGGCCAGGAGTAGAAACGCGCGGCGTGACCGTCAACAGGCGCCAACGCGTCCATCCTTCCAGCCGGCCTCCGAAAACGGCGCCTGGCAGAGGGCACCACGCCTGGCCACGGGTGGCTCCGCTCACCGGGGAGGGAGCTACAGCGCCGATCCGAGAAAACCGCGCGGACCTCCGGCAGTTGATGCTTGTAGTTTGGTTGCCCCTCGGCGACTACAACGCAGCCGAAACGACCGCCCCTGCGTTTGCCCTTGCGCTGCAAGACGTGCTCGCGTCGTGGCAACACTGACGGCAGATCATTGTTTGCCGTGCTCGGCCTCCTCCTCCTCCTCCTCCTCCGTATCTTCTTTTCCTCCCCCTCCTGCTCATCCCCCTCCTCCTCCTCTTCCTCCATCCTCCTTCTTCCATCCCTCCTCCTTCCCCTCCTCTTCCTCCTCCTGCACGTCCGCGCGACGCGATCAAGATCACACTCCTTTCATAGAAACATGCTAACGCGTCACCGTCACCCCGTGAGCATAGTTAGTCAGAACCAGTTGCACCGCGGACCTTCACCAACTTCGGCTAATGCAGACGAGGCTGACCGACCTACCCCTCATGCAGGATTGAGCCTCTTCTTCATCAGGCTATGGCTGTCTGCTGGCCTTCACCACTCCCTCTCCTCCTCCTCCTCCTCCTCCTCCTCCTCCTCCTCCTCCTCCTCCACCCCTGCGTCCTCCTCCCCCTTGTCCCCCTCTCCCCCGCCCCTCTTTTCGATCTCCCTGCCCCTCCATCGCCTGCCGCGGCCTTCGACATCTTCCCTGGCTGCTTCACGGCTCAACGGTTCCCTGCCTCGCGTCTCCCCATCTGGTGACAAAGGCATTCTACCCGCCCCCTCCCCCCCGGCCATGCAGGCGCTCATCTGCCATGCGCTTTCGTTCCTGCGCTCGCTCTGGGTCCATCAAGGCCTCGTAATTCCCATCGACAGTCCTTGCCTCAGGCAAATGACAAAGGGAGTGGGAGAACGTGCGTGACGAGTCCAACTAAGAAGGCCGAATCATTGAACATGATCCTCGATACGCATGGACATGACTGGAGTTAACGTATACCAATCATCCTCTCGCATACGATGGACAAATATGGTATCGCGTACGATTCGCGTATATTGCACCATGTGTTGAATCCACCTGAACACCGCAAACGCATGGGCAAATGATCAACACGGAATGTCGGTCACCCAACGCTCGGACCATAAATCAGAAGACGAGCATGTTGCTCACCTCATTGACTCAAAATGACCAGCCTGCGCGATCATTATGATGCCTTCTCCAGAAGTTGTCAGCACGTATGCGGCCGTGCCCAACGAACGCATTGGCAATACAAACGAATCCGCAACACACCAGCTCCGCCAACACAACCAATCGCATCACCCCTTCGGGCGTGTATGGTTTAAGTAATTCACAATTTGCATGTCTTTCCCCTTCGGGGAAAATTCATCTCTTCCTCTCTCCGCTTTCCCTTGGTCTGAAGAAGGGGTTGGGAGGGGAGTTCGCGAGGCGTTAGGGCGTCCGAGATAGCTCCAAGAGGGCCCAGATAGCCCCACCTGATCGCAGCCCACAGTGGCCCATGGTAGCGCACATCATGCCTCCAAGAAGGGCACGTGACCGTCCCAAGACGGTTCCTAGAGGCCACGGAGACCCCCAAAGACCCCCACGCGATCCCAAGCTCCTTCGAGCACCCTCGTGAAACAGTGTTGCTGTTGACGTATCGCCTTTTCGCTGCCGATGCGCCCTTGATGTGTCGAAGTGGTTCCGAGATCGCCCAAGGTAGCCCCGATCTGGGTCCAACATGGCCCCAAGACGGCCTTGATTGCGCCCCACGAAATCAAAAAGGGCCCCCCGAGGGCTCAAAAGATGGCCTCCACAGGGCCCAATCTGTGGCTCAAAGGAGCTGCCAAAAGACTCCGTTATCGAAAGATCAGTGAAAACACTTGTGGTTGCTCCTGGGCCTGATGATGCTGATCCTGGCATTCGCGTTGACGGTTGCCCCAACCTCAGCTGCGTAATTTCAAGATGAGCTGGTGGAGACACGCAACACATCAAACTGTCTTTCAAGCTTTCGGGCAACGTGCTTATCACACCAACCCTTTGGGCGTATACTGTTTCGGACTTCATCACTCGAGCCTCCTTCTTTACCGTTTCGGGAGAGATTCACCTCTCCACCTCTCCCCGTCTCCCTACACGCTTGGCGCTTGACA
>CAUYUJ010019301.1:30000-37500 GCA_963575745.1 Prorocentrum cordatum | reverse complement strand
ATTGCGCCGAGTCGGCAATGTGGGCCGCCAGAACACCACCGAGCTCAAGAAGGCCGTGCGCTCATTGTCTGGCGCTGCCTTGCTGAGGCGGGCGGGTCTAGCGAGCGTGCTTGACGCGCTGAGTCGGTGCAGGGATGCGTGCAGTAGCGGCGCAATGCAAATGGCGCCGAAGGATTGCTTCCGCGCGGGATTGAGCAAATGGGCCCAGGCCTCGAGAAAGCTCTCGTCTGCCAGCTAGCTGCATTGGCATTCTGCAGTAGATGCAGTTGCCGCCTCGGCATCAGATCGCGCGCGAGTGGGGCGCGTGCGACAGAAAAACGCTGCGCCCTCCTTTCACATACCCACCCCATCTTTATTGTCGTTGTGCGCGTGTATTATCTTTATGAATCGTGTGATATGACGGCGTCGCGCACGCCGCGCGTCTAGGGGTTGAGAGGAGGAGAACAGGGCGGACGAGAGGGGGATAATCAAAAAAAGAAGAGGGATGATGAGGAGGACCAGGGAGAAAATGACAAAAAGAAGAGGGGGAGAAGACAATGACGATGCCCCCTCAGACTGGGCAAACGGAAGGGTCTGCTCGTAGTAGTAGAGGCAGACGCCGTAAAATGGAAGTCGTAGTTGTAGTAACATAATTAGTCGTAGTGGAAATAGTGGTAGTCGTAGTCGTAGTCGTAGTAGTAGTAGTAGTACTGCTAGTGGTACTAGTAGTCGCAAACTTGGACGTAGTAGTAGTAGTAGTAGTAGTAGTAGTAGCAGTAGTAGTAGTAGTAGTAGTAGTAGTAGTAGTAGTAGTAGTAGTAGTAGTAGTCGCAGTAGAAGTAGTAGAGGTAGGAGCAGTAATAGTAGCACTGGTGCTAGTAGTCGTACTAGAAATAATAATAATAGTAGTAGTCGTACGAAAAGTACTACGAATAGAAATAGTAGTTGCAGTCGTAGCAGCTGTAGAAGTAGTGGTGGGAGTCCTTCTACCATTAGTAGTAGCAGTAGTGGTAGTAGAATGGAAGTAATGGTGGCAGTAGTAGTCGTAGTAGTAGTCATAGTAGTAGTAGTAGTAGTAGTAGTAGTAGTAGCAGTAGTAGTAGCAGTGGTAGTGGTAGTAGTAGTAGTAGTAGTAGTAGTAGTAGGCGGTAGTAGTAATAGTAGTAGTAACAGTAGTCAAGGTGGTAACCGAAATCGTAATAGTGGCAAGCAGTAAGTAGCCCATAGTAGATAAAAAAATACTATCGAAAACGTGGTAGTAGTACTATTGTAACAATATTAATATTAGTAGTAGTAGTAGTTGTAGTAATAGTAGTAGTAGTCGGAGTAGTAGTAGTAGAAATGTGAGCGGCAGTAGTCGCAGTAGTACTGGTGGTAATAAAAAAGATAATGGGTAATGGTAGTCAAAGAGGTAGTTGTAGTAGTAGTAATAGCAGCAGTAATACTAGCAGTAGTAGTAGTAGTAGTAGTCGTCGTAAGAGTAGTGGTAGTTGTCGTAGTAGTAGTAGTAGTAGTAGTAGTAGTAGTTGTAGTAAAAGTAGTAGTAGTAGTAGTAGTAGTAGTAGTAGTCGTAGTAGTAGTATTAGTAGTAGTAGTAGTAGTAGCAGTAGTAGTAGCAGAAATAGTGAAGGTAGTGGTAGTAGTAGTGGTAGTAGTGGTAGTGGTAATAGTAATAGTAGTAGTAGTAGTAGTAGTAGTAGTAGTAGTAGCAGTAGCAGTAGTAGTAGTAGTAGTAGTAGTAGTAGTAGTAGTAGTAGTCGTAGTAGTAGTAGTAGTAGTAGTAGCGGTAGTGTTATTAGCAGCAGTAGTCGTAGTAGTAGTAGCAGTAGTAGTAGTAGTAGTAGTAGTAGTAGTAGTAGTAGTGGTAGTAGCAGTAGTAGTAGTAGTAATAGTGGTGGTGCTGGTGACTGTAGTAGTAGTCGCAGGTGTAGGAATCGTGATAGTAGTAATAGTAGTAGTCGTCGCCGTAGTCGTTGTTGAGGGGGGGGGAAGAAGGAGTGAGGAGGGAGGAAAGAAATGGGGAAGAAATTCGATAACAAATATTTCAAACCTATCAGATCCGCTTTGGAAAGCACAAAGTGTTCACGTTCTTCTGTGGAAAAAAGGGGGCGCCTCGGGCATTTTCCGGCTGTAAAAAAACCCTGGATGTACACTGACATACGCCCGTGAGGGGGGGGGAGGTGGTAGTCGTAGTCGTAGTGGTTGGCGATCATGAAAAGAATGACGATCTAGTAGTTCCCGCCGCAATTGTTATCGTAGTCGTAGTGGGGGTCGCCGTAGTAGTAGCCAGAATGATGGTAGTGGAAGTCGTAGCCGTAGTAGTAGTAGTAGTAGTAGTAGTAGTAGTAGTAGTAGTAGTAGTAGAAGTAGTAATAGTAGTCGTCGTCGTAGTAGTAGGAGTAGTAGTAAAAGTAGTAGTAGTAGTAGTAGTAGTAGTAGTAGTGGTAGTAGTAGTAGTAGTAGTAGTAGTAGTGGTAGTAGTAGTAGTAGTAGTAGTAGTAGTAGTAGTAGTCGTAATCGTAGTAGTAGTAGTAGTAGTAACCCTAGTATTAGTACTAGTACTAGTACTAGTACTAGTACTGGTACTAGTACTAGTACTAGTACTGGTGCCAGTACTAGTAGTCGTCGCAGTAGTCGTAGTCGTGGTAACCATCGTAGTAGAAGAAGAAGCAGTAGTAGTAGTAGTAGTAGTAGTAGTAGCAGTAGTAGTAATAGTAGTAGTAGTTGTCGCCGTAGTAGTCGTAGTCATCGTAGTCATCGTAGTAGAAGTAGTAGTAGTAGTAGTAGTAGTAGTAGTAGTAGTAGTAGTAGTAGTAGTAGCACTGGCAGTCGCAGTAGTACTAGTAGTAGTAGTAGGAGTAGGAGTAAAGGAGTAGTAGTAGTAGTCGTAGTCGTTGTAGTAGTAGTCGTAGTAGTAGTAGTAATAGCAGCAGCAGTAGTAGTGGTAGTAGTAGTAGTAGTAGTAGTAGTAGCAGTAGTAGTACTAGTCGTACTCATGGTCGTATTTGATGATCGTGATGATGATGACGATGGAAACGTTGATGATGATGATGATGATGATGATGATGATGGCGGTGATGAGGATGATGGTGCGGTAGGAGGATTCAATCTACGATTCATACCCTCCACGGCTCGAATGAAGTTCGGCCCCCCCGCTCCCCACCACAAACCAAAGCTGTAGTGCACGGAGCTAAAAGCACTCTGGTTTGAAGGCGAGTGCTTTATTATCCGGGGCAGGCGATTATAGGTTCGCACGCGCGCGCGATTGCGCGTGCGTGTGCGACCCCATTTGCGTTGATTTATGACTGCTCAACGCAGCCCGATGCCGACCTACTCCGTCCACTCCGCGTGCGCAACGCATACTATGCGGCTCACGCACGCAAGACGCGTCAGATCATATGAACAAGCCATGCTATACATAAGACGCACAAGCGTGAGCCTCGCAACCTCGCAACCTTACGTTGGCATGGAAGGGCCCCTCTTGGCGAAGTGGAAGACCATCCCCCCCCAAACAAAGGGGCACGCCGTTTCAAATTGTGCGCGCGATGAGAAGGAGCATGCAGCTCGATCGCAACGGGCACCCATCTCGCCGCAACCATTGTGTGATTTCGGAACCTGCTCCTCCTCTTGCTGTTCCTCCTCCTCCTCCTCCTTCTCCTTCTCCGCTTCTTCTTTCTCCCATGTTTCTTCACCCCCCTCCTCCTCCTCCTCCTCCTCCTCCTTCCGCGTGGGTGGGCGCCACGGGTTCGTCAGCAACTGGATGTCGCTACCGTCGCAGCTGGTGGCAGACTGTGGGCAGGAGGACCTGAGCCTCCGAAATGGAACCTCCTCCTCCTCCAACTCCTCCTCCTCCTCCGTGTTGCTCCCTGCTGTCACCCTCCTCCATCACGCATGTCCGCGGCAGCGGGGCCTGCCCGGACACGTGGCGGTCGGCCTCGAGCTCATCGCCCACGTCCACCATGGCGCACGGGCGCCCCCGCGCGGCCCGCAAACCCTGGGGTACCCTGCTGCTCGAGAGAGGACGCGCGAGGGGGGAAAAGGAGGAGAAGGAAGACGAGGAGGAGTAGGAGGAGGAGAAGGAGGAGGATGAGACGGAGGTCCTCCTCCTCCTTCTCCTGCTGCTCCGCCTCCTCCTCCTCCTCCTCCTCTTCCCCTCCTCCTCGGGTCCAATCGGTTTTCGACTGGTTCCTCGGGCTGCTGCACCTTGTTTTGAATTCGTTCATCAAGTGTGTTCTATGGTGCATGGGGTGCCGCGGGCTGCGAGCCCACTTAAATTCCTCTTTTACAATATTTGGGGTGCCGCGGGCTTCGAGCTCACTTAAAATCCCCATCGCAGCTGTGGAATTTCGCACATTCGGTGATTATTTTGTTGTACTGTGAGGCGCGTTTCTGTTCGCAGGGGCGAGGCTGGCTGTGGAGGAGATAATCCCTATTCTTTCGAGATGGGTGGGGTTGCCTGACAATGCTCGAGGTGGTGGCCGCTTGGAATTTTGCTCCGCGCTTTCACGTTCGGGCAGGGCCTTATTGGATTGAATTCATACCAGCTTAACCCGTTGCTCTCCGAATGGGCCGTGTTGTTTCCAACCACGGTAACTTTATGCTTCTGCTGCCAGTCGTGCGCCTGTGTGAAAGCTCTGGTGATGGGGAATTATGTCCTCCTCTACATCTTCCACCTGTTCTTCGTCCTCTGAGTGGCGGCAGTTTCGGTTTCAGTCGGTTTCAGAATATCACATCGTGATGGCGTCCACTCCACTCCACTCCACTCCTGCTTTTCCCCAGAGGATAAGCCTCGATAGTACGTTTCATACTTGGGGAAGTTGGCCTCCTCCTCGCACGCGGCCACCCGACGGCGGATGGCCTCGAGCCCCAGGGGAGCAGGGCGCTCCTCGGGTCCTCAGGCCCAGGCGGCCGCAGGCAGACCGCGCGCTGGCGAGGCCGCCGAGGGGCCAGCAGCCCCTGGACTGGGCTGTGGAGCGCAACGCTTTGAGCGCGGTCTCCTCCTCCCTCGGGAGGCGGAGGAGGAGGAAGAGGAGGAGGAGGGGGAGGAGGGAACAGGAGGAGGACGAGGAGAAGGAGGAGGAGGAGGAGGAGAAGGAGGAAGAGGACGAGGAGGATGAGGAGGAGGAGGAGGAAAAGGAGGAGGAACAGGAGGAGGACGAGGAGGAGGAGGAGGAAGAGCACAAGGATGAGGAGGATGAGGAGGAGGAGGAGGAGGAGGGCGCCAGCGAGACGCCGAGCATATCTGCGCGGGCCTGGGGCCTCTGCGGCGGAAGTCACAGGGAACGCGTCGCTCGAAGACGGGCCGACCCGCGTCGGCGCCGACCCCGAACAGCCAGAAGGCCATGTCGCCAACCCTGCTCTGCCACGAAGTACAGTCGGAGCCCGACCACAAGAGACCTTCCATAAGAAAACCAACCCTGAGTCCTCCGGGTGTCCACTGATGTTCAGTGTGGGAGCGTCACGCTTTCCATCGCAAAATCATCGAAACCCAAGAACCCCAGCGCACCCTGGAGGCAAGCAGGGTGTTTCTTGGCATGGGGCATGGGCCCCCACTGTCGCTCCCAAATCTGGCTCGTTGGAGCGAAGGGGGGTCGGCTCCGTGTGGCTTCCAAGCCCGGTCCATCCAGAGGAGACCAGTGGTGATCGGCTGACCCCCCGTCACACGGCTGGCCCGCGTGGCCTGGGCCTCGCGACTTTCGGGTGGTGAGGGTACCCCAGGCCGGCGGTGTCTCCAGCTCCCCGCTCGGCCTTGGAGCCCCTGGACCCTTCGGGCCTTGCGGAGCCCTCTAGACGAATCATGAAGGCTCCTTCCCAGACATGTGATGTCTCGATTGTCTCAATACCCAGGCCCCCGAAGTCCCGACCCTCTCCCCAGGACTTAAATCTCATTCTGAATCGTTTTGTTCACCGTCGCGGGGCCCGACAGGGGCCCCCAGAGGCCGAACACTACGAAGAGCTTCCCGTCCCGTTCTCCCCACGACGCGAGCATGGCTGGATTGGGTCAAGGACACCTGGCATACACACTGAAATTCGTCCCCGCTCCGTGGCCACCGGCCCTCCCCCCATCCTCAGAGCCCCCGCGCGGGCGGTGGGTGCGCGGCGCGTGCAGCCGCCTACGCCTCCGCCCCCCGCACTCCGCCCTGCGCACCTCCGCCTTCTGTCGATTGGCTGCGCGGGGGCCTGGACAGGAAGCCACGTGCGAGCCCTACCCCACCAGCCCGCGATGTCTGAGGGGGGATGTGGGGTTCACACTTCGCTCGGGACCTCTCGAGCGAAGTGAACCCCACCTCCCCGCTTTAGAAGCCGCAGGCTGGTGGGGTGGGGTTCGCACGTGGCCGCCGGCTGAAAGCGCGCAGGCCGACTCCGGTCGCGCCTCGCTCGCGACCCCCTCATACCCAACCCTGGGACCCCAGGGCGCCCACTGATTTCAGATGTGGGAACGCCACGCCTCCCATAGCAAAATCATCGAACCCCAGAAACCCCAGGGCACCCTGGAGGCAGGCAGGGTGTCTCTTGGCATGGGCCCCCACTGTATGCTGCGGCTGGTGGGTGCTCCGCCGGGTCCCGAATCTCGTGCCCCGTGGCCCCAGAGCGTGGCCCGTGGTCTTTGACCGCGGCCTTTGGCCACTAGCCTCTGGCTGGGCTCTCTGCCGTGCGCCCTCTGGCTCGTAAAGAAACCTGCTTGCAAAGTGGAGATCGACGCAATTAGCTGCGATGTGTCGTGCGCCCTTGCGCAGCACTGAGAGACGCCGTTGTTCACGTCGTCTGCTGCCCAAAGTGATCTCTCCCTGGAGGCAGTCCGGAAGTCTCCAGAGGCCAAGATCTTTGCTATTCTTTGGAGGCCTTCCCGGTCTCTGCAGGCCTGAAGAAGCCAAGAAACACTCCTCCTGGAAGCCTCGGCCCTCGATTGGCGCCGATGTTCTGATCCTGAATGGACCTCGGGAGGCGGTCGATATGGATATTACCTGCGCCCCTGAGAATTCGGGGTCCCAGGGTGAAATAAACGATATACCCTTGCAAGTCGCACGCAGAATGTATGATGAGGAAGGAATTGGTCGTCGTCGTCGTCGTCGCCGCACGCAGATGACGACGACGACCTCGCCCTGCCACACGTTCGTGACTTCGGAGAGCTGCAATGGTGAGAATCCCACGACACCGCCACACGTTCGTGCCTTCGCAAAGCCGCACTGGTCAGGATCTCATATAGCACATATCACAAGGAGGGAAAGGGAACGAACAGAGAAGGGGAGGGGAGGAGGAGAGAAGGGAGAGGATAAAGTCCCCACTGCAATCAAGTTTCCCCCAACAAATATACTTCGGGACGTTGCGTTATTTTCATGTGTACAACCAATGGGTATACTTAGTAATATTATACAGCAAGTGTGTGGGAAGACGCTCGCAGTGCCTCTTGTAATTTGTGTTTCGAGTGGTTGACAAAGCCAGCCAAGAAAAACAATTTGGAGGGGGCTGGGGGGGTAGGGGGGAGAGTAGTCTCGGTAGTCGTAGTAGTAGTAGTAGTAG
>CAUYUJ010019301.1:7500-17500 GCA_963575745.1 Prorocentrum cordatum | reverse complement strand
CGAACGTGGGGCACCCGAGCGGCCGTCTGAGCCTCTGTGAACAAAGAAATGCAGCAGCGTGGAGGCAGATTGGCTCGCGTGGCTCGCTGAGTACAAGATGATGTGTGAACCCTGCGAGAATTAGACGATTTGAGGGGGGGCCCACACTGCGCACAATGCAACGGCCAAGTCGCAACTTCTTCCGGAGAGTGGGCAAGAACGCACCTCCGAAGATTGAGAGCGCGCCACGACTGAAAGGGCATCTGGGCACACATCGGCTCATGAGAATGCAACCTCGTCTTCGGAGGGAGCTGCGCCTGGGTGAAACCACAAAAACGGCACTTCATACCCCGGTCTCGTCGCCCATCGGCTCGGGGAGGCATCTGTGGACCGCGCCCCACGAGTACATCTGGCACCCAATCAGCACCGCGATCCAGATCCCAATGCTCAAGAAGTCCCTCTACTCGCCCCCCTCCTCGTCCTCCTCGTGCGTGGGGTCCCTGGGGTTCACGTTGAGGCCCTCCCTGTTGTCGCCCTCCTCCCTGGGGTTCTTGTCCTCCTCGTGCGTGGGGTCCCTGGGCTTCTCGTTGAGGCCCTCCCTGGTGTCGCCCTCCTCCTTGGGGTTCTTCTCGCGCCCCCCCCCTCGCCCTCCTTCCTCTTGAGCCGCAGCACGGTCAGCAGCGCGGCCTCCGCGCCCAGCGCCGCGACCGCGCCCTCGACCACGACCTGGACGGAGGACTCGGACTGCTGGGGCGTCACCAGTATCTCGACGAGCGGCACAATAAAAGCGGAGATGCTGCTGCAGGTTCCGCCGCTGGACGAGTGTCTGGCGGAGCTCGCGCGGAATCTTCTCGACCTGCCACGCCGAGGCATTGCGCTTAGGCGCTGGGGCCGGCATCGCAGGAGCTTGCAGCACTTCGCCAAGGTGGTCTGGGCGCGTCTGCCGGCTCGACGGCGGGCGCGCTGCTGGCGCCGCCGCCGGGGGCTGCTTGCCCCGCAGCCGCCGTCGAACGGGCGCTGCTGGCGGCAGCAGAGGCGCAGGGATGTCTTTCGCAGCCTGCGCGTCCCGGGCGGCGTGGCGGGCAGCATGGCAGTCGGACCCCTCCTTCACCACCTCCTGCTCCTCCCACTTGGACACGAGCTCGCGCCATCGATCCCGCCGCTGAGCCACGGCGAGCCAGCCCTCAGCGCGCTCCTCCTCAGTTGCGAAGGCCAGCAGCTCCTGCAGCCGCGAGTGGCACTGGTGTCGCAACGTGACGCCTTGCTTGCGGCGTAAGGGGTGTCTGCCCTCCGGCTCCAGGACGCCGAACGCCACCCGCTGCTCGATCCGCGAGGCCGGGTAGCGAGCCAGATGCCCCAAGTAGCCCAGCTTCCTCTTGCCCAAGAGGCGAGGGATGGACGGCGCGCCAGCACGTTTCCAAAAGTCCGCCATCGTGAAGCGGCCCTTCATGTCTCGAATGCGGAAATGCTCGCTGAGGGTCAGGCCGCGCACACACCTGTCCACGAAACGCTGGAGCACGGCCGCCTCCTTGTCGAGGAACGGCCTGGTCTCGGACGCGTACAACAGGGAGGTCACGACCGTCGTGCAGAAGACGCGCCCCTTGTCTCTCTGTGCGAGGCCCAAGCGCGGCAGCCTCCGGTAGACCTGGTACCGCAGCTTCCGAGCAGCCTTGAGGCGTCTGCCCAAATCGCACGATCCTGAACCATCGGCCGATAACCAGGCCCCCAGCAGCTCAACGTGCTCATCGCATGGCGCCCTGAATGGCGTCTGACGCTTCTGAGTGCGACGCCGTCGTGGCCATGGTGCCTCCTGGACGGGCGAATCGAGGCGGCGTCGGAGGCGAAGGTGGTGCCACTTGTCGGGGTGGACATACTCCCGCCAGTCCGCGAGGACCTTGGCAGTCGCCTGGCAGCGCTCCCTCACAGAGCCTTCCCTGCCGCAGAGTGTGGTGTCATCCGCGAAGCACACCAGGTCCACCAGCACCTCGTCCCATGCGTCTCGGAGGCGAGTGTACGCTTCACGCGGCATGGGCTTGAGGGCAGCAGGGGGCGCCGGCGGACTGCGCACCGTCACGCCTGCGTGGCCCGCGGCAGTCAGCTGCTGCGCGGCATCTCGCAACACCATGTCGTGGAAGTAAAGGTAGACGACGCAGCTCGACGGGCAGCCCTCCCGGAGGCCCTTGTACAAGTGGTACGGCTCCGAGAGGCCCTGCTGATTGCGGCGGCGGTACTCCGTGTCCGAGTGGATGTGCGTCAGGAGGGTGGCCACGTGCTCGGGGGCGCCCCGATGGCGCAGCACCTGCCGCGCGGCATTCCGAGGCGCCGAAGGGCATGCCTTGCGGATGTCCAGCAGCGAGAACACGAGGTGCTCCATGCCCTCTGGCGTCTTGGCCCTCGCGGCGCCCTCGACGAGAAGCCGGGCCAAGAAGATGGCGTCGCGCGTGCTCCTCCACGGGCGGAAGCCCCACTGATCAGCTCGAAACACTCCGTGTCGTTCCGCGCGCGCCATAAGTCGAATGCTGATGATTCTGGCCACGACGCGCGAGATGATGGACAAGAGGCAGATCCCCCTATAATTGTCGAGGCGCGCCCTGTCCCCCTTCTTGAAGAGGGCGAGAACGATGGCTCGGTGGGCTTCGGGCCCCCACGCCTCGGGCTGCCTCCACACGCGCCGAACCAGCGCGAAGAGGGCCTGCTGGAACTCCGGGGACGCCAGGAGCAGCGCGTTGATGGTGACCCCGTCCTCCCCCGCCGCCGACTCCCGCATCTTCCGCCAAGCCGCCTGGATCTCGGCATCGCCCGGTGTAGTAGCCAAGGAAGCCTCCGTGGGGATCGCTGGCGCCAGCAAGGGCATCCTGTTCAACACCTCGTCGGTCACCACAGACTACTGCTCCCCAGTGGCGGCGAAGTGCGCGCGCAGCTGCTCAGGGGCGTGGGAGATGCGGCCGTGGACGCCCGCCTCGTCGAGCGTGCCTTTTAGGACTTGTCGGGGCCGTCTCAGGGCCCCCTTGGGCGTCCTGGGAACCCGGAAATCATGTTCCGATAGAGGCTTCGGGGAACATGATTTCGGACGCTGCGGAAGAGGCCTCCCAATAATCCCTATAGGCAGCTCTGCTTGCCCCCGTTGTGGCTTTGTTGGGTGCCTTTGGGGGCTCTCTTGGGCTGGCTTGTAGCTCTCATGGGTCATCTTGGGTCCCTCTTGGGCCGTCTTGGGGCTCCTCGGGGCGGCACTGTGAAAACGTCGTCGTCGTCGCCGTTCGCCGATCGGCGGCGTCAACTGTTGTCATCGTCGTCCATCGTCGTCGTCGTCGTCGGTCGTCGCCGTCGACGACCGTCGTCGTCATCGTCAATCACCGTCGCCGATCACCGTCGCCGATCGTCGATCGGCCCCGAGCCCTCCCGCCCACTCATCCTCCTCTCTCCTCCTCCTCCTCCTCCTCCTCCTCCTCCTCCTCCTCCTCCTCCTCCTCCTAATCTGCCTCCTCTTCCTCTTCCTCTCCTCCTCTTCCTCTTCCTCCTCCTCCTGAAATCATGTTCCCGGAGACGCTTCCGGGGACAGGATTTCGAACGATGCAGAAAAGACTGGGTCCAGGGTGGCTCTGCGCACGCGGACAGCGTCGCCGCCGTCGGCGTGGCCGTCGTCGTCGTCGCCGTCGTTCGTCGATCGGCGACGTCGACTGTTGTCATCGTCTTCTATCGTCGTCGTCGTCGGTCGTCGACGTCGTCGTCGTCGTCGTCGTCGTCGTCGTCAATCACCGTCGCCGGTCGTCGTCGCCGATCGTCGATCGCCCTCGAGCCTCCTCCTCTCTCCCCCCCTCCTCCCCTCCACTCCTCCTCCCCGCCTCCTCCTCCTTTTCCTTTTCCTCCTCCTCCTCCTCCTCCTCCTCCTCCTCCTTCGCCCTCTCCGTCTCCTCTGCGCGGAAGAAATCCAACAACATTTCGCGCAAATCAACGAACTATGGCCCTCTGGGCCTTTTCGAACGTCCATTTAGGGCCTTGGGGGGCCGTCTTAGGGCCCTCTTGGGCGTCGTGGGAACCAGAAAATCATGTTCCCGGAGAGGCTTCTGGGAACACGATTTCGAAAGAGGCCCTCTTGGGCCTCCCTGAGGCCGTGTTGGGAGCCTCCTGGGCCAACTTTGGGGCCTCTTGGGCCGTCTTGGGGGTTCCGTGAGCCTCACAGGACGACCCTTTTGGGCAGTCTTGGGCCGTCTTGGGTCTCTCTTGGGCTGTCTTGGGGCTCGGGGGCGTCTGGGGCACTTTGAGGACCAAGCAAGCAAATATGCTGAAAACGTACGTTGTACAACGGGAGTGGGCCGATTTTTGCCCCTTGAAGGCGCTCTTCGGCCAGCTTCAAACCATCTCGGGCCCTCTTGAGGCGCTCTTGGACGTCTTGGGGCCCCCTTGGGCCTCGCTGAGGCTGTCGGACAGCGTCGCCGCCGCCGGCGTGGCCGTCGTCGTCTTCGCCGTCGATCATCGATCGGCGGCGTCGACGGTTGTCATCGTCGTCGATCGTCATCGGTCGTCGTCGTGGTCGTCGTCGTCGTGAATCACCGTCGCCGTTCGTCGTCGTCGTCGTCGTCGTCATCGTCGTGAACCACCGTCGCCGACCGTCGATCGCCCTCGAACCTCCTCCTCCTCTCTCCCCCCTCCTCCCCTCTACTCCTCCTCCCCGCCTCGTCCTTTCCTCCTCCTCCTCCTCCTCCTCCTCCTCCTCCTCCTCCTCCTCCTTCGCCCTCTCCGTCTCCTCCGCGCGGAAGAAATCCAACAACATCTCGCGAAAATCAGCGAACTGTGGCCCTCTGGGAATTTTTGAATGTCGCTTTAAGCCCTTTTGGGGCTGTCCTGGGGCCCTCTTGGGCGCCCTGGGAACCCGGAAATCATGTTCCTGGAGAGGCTTCTGGGAACATGATTTCGAACGAGGCCCTCTTGGGCCTCCCTAAGGCCGTCTTGGGGGCCTCCTGGGCCGGCTTTGGGGCCTTTTGGGCCGTCTTGGGCTGTCTTGGGGCTCCTCGGGGGCCACTCTAAGGACGAAGCAAGCGAGTATGCTGAAATTGTTCGATTTACCGGAGGAAGGGGTAAAGTGTTGCCTCTTGAAGGCCCTCTTGGGGCCCTCTTCGGCCATCTTCAAGCCATCTCGGGCCCTCTTGGGGCGCTCTTGGACGTCTTGGGGCCCTCTGGGGCCTCGATGAGGCTGTCTTGTGCGCCTCTTGGGCTGTCACGCGGGCAGCGTCGCCGCCGTCGGCGTGGCCGTCGTCGTCGCCGTCGATCGTCGATCGGCGGCGTCGACTGTTGTCATCGTCGTCTATCGTCGTCGTCGTCGGTCGTCGACCGTCGTCGATCGTCGTCGTCGTCGTCATCGTCGTCGTCGTCGTCGTCGTCAATCACCGTCGCCGGTCGTCGTCGCCGATCGTCGATCGCCCTCGAGCCTCCTCCTCTCTCCCCCCCTCCTCCCCTCCACTCCTCCTCCCTGCCTCCTCCTCCTTCTCCTCTTCCTCCTCCTCCTCCTCCTCCTCCTCCTCCTCCTCCTTCGCCCTCTCCGTCTCCTCTGCGCGGAAGAAATCCAACAACATCTCACGCAAATCAACGAACTGTGGCCATCCGGGCCTTTTTGAAGGTCCTTTTGGGCCCTTTTGGGGCCGTCCTGGGGCCCTCTTGGGCGTCCTAGAAACCCGGAAATCATGTTCCCGGAGAGGCTTCCGGGAACATGATTTCGAACGAGGCCCTCTTGGGCCTTCCTGAGGCCGTCTTGGGGGCCTCCTGGGCCGGCTTTGGGGCCTCTTGGGCCGTCTTGGGGGGTTCCGTGAGCCTCACAGGACGACCCGTTAGGGCCGTCGTGGGCTCTCTTGGGTCACTCTTGGGCTGTCTTGGGGCTCGGGGGCGTCTGGGGCCCTGTGAGGACCAAGCAAACGAGTATGCTGATAATGTATGCTTTACGAATGGAAATAGGCTGGCGTTTGCCTCTTGAAGACCCTCTTGGGGCCCTCTTCGGCCATCTTCAAGCCATCTCGGGCCCTGTTGGGGCGCTCTTGAGCGTCTTGGGGCCCTCTCGGGCCTCGCTGAGGCTGTCTTGTGGGTCTCTTGGGCTGTCTTTGGGGCCTCATGGGCCGTCTTGGGCGGGTTCGTGGACCCCACAGGACGCCCGGGGCGGCCATGCCAACCGGTGGCACCACCCCACCCCCGCCCCCGGGCCCCGTCCGTCTGTCCTACTGCTCCTCTCCAAACCCTCGTTCCCTAACCTCCCGATCATGTTCCCGGACCCCCGTCCCTTCCCCCCAGAGCACCGCAGCAGTAGGAAAGCGTTCCGAAACGGTGAGAAATCATGTTCCCGGAAAGCGTTCAAGAATATGAATCGTACGTCGTCCAAGGCGCCTCGGAAGGCGCAGAATACTCCTCCAAGGCGCAGAATCATGTTCCCGGACCGCCTTCCGGGAACATGATGGGGACGACCTCCTGAGGGCCTCCAGTGGGCCTGTTTGGGGCCTTTCGGAGGCTTGTGGGGCTCTCCTGGAGGCGTCTTGGGGCGCGCTCAGGGCCATTTTTGGGCATCTTGGGGGCCTCTGGGTGCCTTCGGGGAGGCTCTTGGGTGCCTCTTTGGGGCCTCTTGGGGCCTCTTGGGGCCCTCATGGGGACCGCTGGGCTCGCTCCTGGTGGGGCACTCCTGGAACCGTCTTGGGCGGCTCCTGAGCCATCTTGGGGCTCTCCTGGGCCGTCTTGGGAAGATTTTGGGGGTCTCTTGGGCCGTCTTGGGGCGGTCTTGGGGGCCTCTTCGGCCGTCTTGGAGCGGTTTTGGGAGACTCTTTGACGGCCTTGGAGCGTCGGAACCCCGAAAAAGCGAGAAGACCAAAAACCTGAAAAAAAAAACATTCAAAATCAACGATGTTGGCTTGTCGGGGCTCTCTTGGGAGGCCTCTTGGGATGCCTTCGGGGCCTCATGGAGCTCTCTTGGAACGTCTTCGGGCCTTCCTGGCCATTCCTGAGGCTATCTATGCGCGTCTTGGAGCGTTCGCGGGCCGTCTTGGGCGGTCTCGAACTGTTCCTGGCGGTCCCAGGGGCCCTCCGGGACGCTTCGGACGCTCCCGGGGGCGCCCTGCACACCTCATGGAGATGACAGGCACCGCCCCGGGGCCCTACTCCGATATATATATATATATATATATATATATATATATCGAGAGAGAGAGAGAGAGAGAGAGAGAGAGAGAGAGAAAAAACAACCAACAAGAGGAACGACATAACACACATAGAGAAAGAGAGGTAATTCAAGAACCACACATAGAGAAATAGAGAGAGAGAGAAAGATAAATATCTCTATATATATATATATATATATATATATATAAAAATATAGAGAGAGGGAGCGAAAAAGGGCAAAGAGAGATATAGAAAGAGAGAGAGAGAGAGGGAGGGACCACAAGAAAGACAGGGATAACAAGAGCGAGGCAGAGAGATATGAATACAAAACAAAGAGAGAGAGGAAGGGATAAAGAGAGAGAGAGAGAGAGAGAAAAAAAAAAGAGACCGAGAGAGCAAGAGACATAGAGAACACAATAAAGGGGCATGGATATAAGAGAGAGAGAGAGAGAGAGAGAGAAACACAATGAGAGAGAGAGAGAGAGAGAGACAAATAGAGAGAAAGAGAGAGAGAGAGAGAGATAATGAGAGAGAGAGAAAGAGAAAGAGAACAAAAAAAACAAGAGAGAAAGAGCGAGAGAGAGAGAGAGATAAAGAGAGAGAGAGAGAGAGAGAGAGAGAACGAGAGGGAAACCATCAGAAAACGGATAGAGAGAAAGAGAGAGAGAAAGAGAGAGAGAGAGAGAGAACAAACAAACAACCAAACAAAAAACGCGGGAGGGAGGCGAGAGAGAGAGAGAAAACAAAGAGAAAGAGAGAGAGAGAGAGAGAGAGAGAGCGCAAGAAAAAGGGAAGGAGGGCGGGGGTGAGGGAGAGAGAGAGAGAGAGAGAGAGAGAGAGAGAGAGAGGGAAAGGGAAATAGAGAGAGAGAGGGAAAGGGAGAGAGAAACACACGCAACGAACACGACACGAAGTAGGAGGGAGGAAGAGAGGGGTTAGGGGAGCGAACGCGGGAGGGAACGCGAACGGGAGGGCGGGAGGAGACGGAGCAGCACAGGAGGGATGCGCCGACGAGGCGCGCGCGCGCGCGGGCGCCCGCCGCGGAGGCCCCTCGGCCGCGCCCCCCCCCTTTCGGGCCGCGCAGTCAGGCGGCGCCGTCCTCTGGGAGCGCGGGGCAGGCCGGCAGACGCCAAACGCGAGGGTGGCGGGGGGGGGGGGGGGGCGGGTGGGGGGGAGAGATCTGATGACCATCACAGGGTGGCGGGGGTGGTCGGGGGGGTCGATACGGGGGCGGGGGGGGGGGCGGGACATACACCCAGGGGCGGGGGATGGGGGCGGGGGGCAAGGGTGCGAGGGTCGATGCTAGACCAAAAGCGAGGGTGGGGGGGGGGCGGGAGGAGGGGAGGAGGAAGGCGGCGGGGGGGGCGGGAGGAGAGGAGAAGGACCATCACAGGCTCTGGGGGGAAGGCCAGGGTTAGTCGACCCGGCCTAACCGAATCCTTGGTTGCATCCTCTCGCCATTGACGCTCTCTTTGGCCTGCCTCTCCGCCCCTTCCTTGAGGAACTGGGCGGCAGGGATGGGCTGGGAAAAGCGGGGGCGCGCCGATGACCTGCTCTTGGGGTGTCGGCCGCCCGCCGACAGGGACCACGCATTCTGGGAAAACCTGCTGTGGAAGCTTCCCTTGCAGGTTGGTCTCCGACGTTGCTCTCCGAGTAGCGGCCGCGCCGCTTGCGCGCGACAAGGAAAGACTCCACAGCAAGGTTGTCACGAATCATAGAGTGGTGGTGCCTCATGTGGTCAAAAATCGAACTCGCCAAGGCAACATAATGACCTGGGCATGTTTCCAACATGCGGGCTTTGCGGGTGCTGTCGGTTCAGGCGCTTGTGGCAAGCCAGGCACAGCCAGTGCTTGTTTAGCCATGCCCACTGATGGCGGTGACGGTTCACCCTCTGGAGGTTACGGCACGCACGAGCACGCCGAGGAAAACTCGCAGGGGGCTGGGGTGCCGTCCAGGCCTTGACCTCACCAGCAGCACCAACAGGGGGATTCTGGCTCTTGGGGGGCTTCTCGAAGGCCTTCTTGCCCGCCTTCGGGGCAATGGGAGACCACTGGGAGGGCGCCTCTGCATCGTACTTCACAAATCTCTGGGCACGGCAACGATCTGACTTGTGAGACTCAAGCTCTAACTTGGACGGGGCAGGGATCAGGGAAACCGCTTGCTTGGCAACTCTGTCCGCCCAACCGTTCCCTTTGGCAACGTACCACTCCTTCGAGCCCGCCTCCAGGGCATCCAAATCCTGGTGGGCCTTCACTTCCTGGATCTCGAGGGAGCGAAAACTGCCCTGGGCCGAGAAACAACTTTTCCCGGTAAAATCGGACCTACCCCGGGAAAGTCGGACATTCCCCGGTAACTCTTTGAGGAGCTTTGAAAGCTTCGATCGTCTCTGAGGAAGAGGAAGAGAGGAGGAAGAGAGGAAGACGAGAACGGGAGAGGAGGGGGGGGCAATGGAGCGGCGGATTGTTTTCGAGGAGGGGGCGGGGGAAAAAAAAAAAAAAAAAAAAAAAAGAAAAAAAAAAAAATAAAAAAAAAACAAAAGAAAAAAAAAAAAAAAAAAAAGAAAAAAAAAAACAAAAGGGCTCGCTGGGGCGGAGGGGGGGGCGTCGGAGTTGGAAGGGACAGGACGAGAACCGTCCTGTCCCTTCCACTCCGACGGGACTGGGCGGGGAGGAGGACGAGGACGTGGACGAGAACGAGGAGGACAATGACCAGGAAGACGACGACGAGGAGGAGGGGCGAACGGGAGGTCATCATATGTTGGTTTCGCCTGCCCCGCCGCCCATGGTTTGTGGTTTGATTGGCGACCCTCGGCGGGGACCCCGCAGACGGGGCCCCATCGGAAACATTGCGTCTGCCCCCAGAACCCTTGCAGGAGATGCGTGGCTGGCTG
>CAUYUJ010019301.1:0-5000 GCA_963575745.1 Prorocentrum cordatum | reverse complement strand
GGGAGGGAGGCTGGCCCCCATGGGCCCGAGACGCTGGCAACGAGTTTGCCAGTCTCGTCAATTCTGACCAGGGACCAGGCAGGGGCGTCATACACGGCGGGCCTAGTTTTTAAACCACTGCCGTCGCGAAAAGCTTCTCCTTCCATGGTAGCCTCTTTGGGTTCACCATCTCTTGATCAGTAAGCAGCGCTATCTCTAGACCTAAACTTGGGGGCCTCGGAGCAAAAGGGTCGGGCAACAGCTGGAAACCCACGACTGACGGGAAACCTCTCCTCGGGTCCGAAAGGTTCCTCCACGTCTCCTTCCTCCAACTTCTTCTGGCGCAGATTCTGGGTACCTGGGCACAGGTGCTGGGCACCTGTGCACCCGAAGAGCCTGTGGGACAGGGAGTCCACAGGGCCTTGACACATCTCGCAAACCACCTCGGTCACATAGCTTGCTGTGACCATCTTCTCTTTTGTCCAGACGCACTGGCATGCGTAGGGCAGCAGCGTCTTCCGCATGTGGCCTGGTAGCGAGGTGTCCTGCAGCGCGCGCTGTACGACTGACGGGACAAGCCGCACGTCGAGTCCTGGCATGCGGCCTGCCTGCAAGTCAAGCTGGAGGAGAAGAGTGAGGAGGAAGAAGGGGGAGGAGGAGGAGGAGGAGGAGGAGGAGGAGGAGGAGGAGGAGGAGGAGGAGGAGGTCTCAGGCGTTCACGAGACTAAGATACTGGGCCAGTAGATTCCTCCAGGCTTGGAACAAGGACGAACATGAAGGCTGACATTTTTGCAATTGCCCTTCAACAGTTTTCAACCGACTCCCAGGAACTGCTAGCTTTCTCGCTGCAGCAAGATCGCGCAGTTTTCCTGGTAAAGGAACTGGAGGGAGTACGAAGCTCAATAGATTTAAAAAACCCCGTTAAGGAGTGGAAACACCTCCACCGAACCCTCCGTTTTGCTGGGCGACCCCCCAAGATCGCCGTCTCGATCCCCTGTATGAGGGACACCCAAGGGAGGGTCGCTGAACCCCCTGAACGTGTCCAGGAAATCGTTCAGGACCACTTTGCCAAGATAGAGAGAGGATATCCAATATCGGATCAGGAGCGTGCGCAGCAGTACAATAGGGCGAGCGATATACCAACCAGACTATCGCAGTACATTCCTATGTCAAGCATGCCCACCGTGAACGATTACACCTCCCTTTTTTTCCCAAGGCCCAACCTCGGAAGCGGGCGGGACCTGACTTCTTCCCCGACGATCTTTTCAAGGTGGCGGCCGCTGATACGGCTAGTACCCTTCACCCTCTTCTGTTGAAAATCGCGGCCCATGGGAGAGAACCCCTCACTTTCAAGGAGGGAGAAATCACTTTCTTCCACAAAGGATCTGGAGACGTTTGGGCAGCTCAGGCACAGAGGAACATTCACTTGTGCAATACTCTCGCCAAAATGCACCATAGATTTGTGCGGCAGAAGGCGGCCGACTTCATATACGCCGTTCAACATGTCACGCAGATTGGCGGACGCCCAGGATGTTCAACTGAGTTTGCAGTGTTGTATATCCGCCAGCATTGGCATGCCACGAGGATCCAGAGGAAGCCAGCGGGGGGAATCTTCATTGACCTGGCAGCTGCTTTTTACTCGACGGTCAAACACTTGGCCGTCCGCCTGCCACGAGACGAGGATTCCTTACAACACGCGCTCCAGACGATGGAGATGACCCCATTCATGATTCAGGGAGTCAAGGCCCAATTGAACCAACCCCCCCTGCTATCGGCGCAGGCGGAAACTGCTCACATCCTGGCACTTCTTCAGAATCACAATCAGGATCGCAATGGAAGCTGGCTCTCACCAGTGATTGGATCGCCCCCACGGTAGGGCCCAGACCTGGGTCCATTCCCGCGGGGGACGTGTTCAACGTTGTGTTCGCGGGGATAGTGACGGATCTACAAGCGGCCTTGATACAGGAAGACCTAGTTTGGACCCCGGCAAAACCGGCCATGCGCGTCTCGGTAGCTGAAGATTGGAATAAACCTACCAGCGACGTGTCCTTTATCGACGATCTGACAGTGTTGCTAGCTGGCAGTGCGCACGAACTCCCTGGAAAAGTAATTCGGGCGTATGATATCCTGTGTGGGATTGTCCAGGAGCGGGGGCTGTTGGTCAACCCCACTAAGACCCAGATTTTGTTGGCGTTCCGCGGGGTGGGACAAAAAACTGCTAGGAGAAGGCTGGCCACGCAAAGTCGGCCCACCCTCCGTTCGGAAGTGAGGGGGCAGGACCTGGAAATTGCGCGGTGTCACCGAGCGTTAGGGACCATGTGCATGGATACGGGGGGACTCGGAGCCGAAGTGGCGCACCGTGCCGCGGGGATGGCGGGGGCCCTCAAGCCCATAAAGAAACTGATCGCCCCCTCCCCCCTCATACCCCTGGCCAAGAAGGTCATGTAATGTGAGTCCTTGGCAGTCTCGCGGATGATTTATTGCAGCTCGACTTGGGATGATGTGCCCGTGTACATTGAGAGATTGATTGTGCAACATCATACAGCTATATACAGAACTGCCATGCATCTAAGGAAGCGAAACAACAAGGATGAGCACGTTGCCACTCGCGCGATCTTGGCTGCCGTCGGTCGTCTGCCTGTCCAAGTCGTTCTCTCGAACATGCGCCTTCGTTGCCTGGCTCGCTTCTTAGTGCGTGCCCCCCCAATGGTAGGAGTGCTACTCGATTCAGTTTGGGGTGTCCCTGGGCTGTGGCCCCAACTTATTTGCCAGGACCTTGCGTGGCTCCGCAAAATCGCTCCCCCGTCGGACCCGCCCAATGGAGAATGGATGTCTTGCTGGCTAAATATGGTTAGGAACGACACCCGACGATTTGTGAGGCTGGTGGGAATTGCAGGTGCGAGAGTTAGGTATCAATGGCAGGAAGAACTCGGATGTCAAATGTGGAGGAGTAGGCTCACCGAGGCCAGCAAAGGTATGGCCAACAGTTCAAGTTTGACCAACGCCATCGCTACGCCGCTGCCCATGGAAAGAGTAAAGGGAACCCCACTTGCCCCCTCTTCCAATGTTGCTCCCATGACCGAGGAAGCCACGGAAACCCAGACTCAGGTAGCGGACTCTCAATATGTCTGTAATGTGTGTGGGTTCACGTCTGAGCAGGAGCAAGTTGTGAGAATCCTCATCGGGAAAACACATAAGACTGAAGCAAGCCCAACGGCTTTTGTCACTGGGACGGTGTGCCCTTTCTGTGTCACCCAGTTCTGGGACACTGCGAGATTGTTGAAGCACGTTCAGAGTGCGGCCAGCTGCCGCATGTGTTGGATTAATTCCCCGCTGCGCCCTTTCCGAGGAGGAACTGGCGGAATGCCTGGCGGAAAGGCGGGATGTAAAACGAGTGAACCGTTCCAAGGGCCTGTCGGAATGCTTCGCCCATGTTCCCGCGGTGAAGATTGCGGGGGCCGCTTTCCGCCCCCTGGTCCGTATCCCCAGGCAACCAAAGATAGCGCTGCCTGCCGCTGTTGCCATGCCGAGGGACACTCCCGTGCATAATGGACCACCCATGGCCCCCGCCCCCCCCTCTCCCATGCTCGTACGCTGTTTTTGTGGTTTACAAAAAGAATCACAGCAAGAACGCCATGCGAGTGTTTGCGGAACAGCCAATTTGGCGAAGAGATCGTGTGTGGCCCATCGTGCTTGAGTGCGCGAGTACCGACTCCACGAGTATGCTCTCCCCCTACACGATTGATACGATAGGCAAGCTTATTGAGGAGGGGAAGGTCGCATGCCTGTATATTGAGTACACTTTGACGAGCTTTGTGCAAGCCTCGCACCCCATGGATGCGATCCCCGAGGGCCTCACGCCCGTTAGAACCGCCGGGTCCCCTTGGGGGTGCGTTCAGACCAGTGAATATGTGAGGAATTTGATGGCGAGAGAAAACATGTGGTTGCGGTCGTGCACCGAGTTGTGGGTGCGATGCGTGGCCCAGGACGTCCCCGCCTGTTGGATCCTCCCTGTGTCTCCTGCCGTCAACCCTACGGCCCCTGTTGCTGGTTTGCCCCCAGAGGTCGCTGCCCTCCCGAGGCTTCCTGGATGTGGGGGGACCCTGCTGGACACGTGCCCGCCCGTGGAACCAGGTGTGGCCCCCTGTGGCCCTCTGGGGGGCCTGGCCTTCTGGCGTGCCCTCTCCCCCCACCGCGGGACATGGGCACTTCTCGCATGCTGATCCGATGCGATGTCTCAACCACCGCTTGCGACTCTCGTGCTTTCGTGAAAGAGCGGGGGGGGATACTGCGTCATCGGCGACCTGAAGGCCGCTCGGGGATACTGTGGAAATTGTCACGAGTTTATGCAGTGCTGCAAGCAGGCGACTGCGCAACGCCGATATCATACCTAACATGCGGGGGTGCGAGGTAGGGGCAGCGCGCAATGATGAAGGGGAGGGGGCCGCCCTTGACTGGGTTTCCGACCGCAATGCGGCGGGAACTTGCCCGATACGGGTTGAAAGTGCCCCCGTTTTTCAGCAGAACGCAGGCCCCTCAGGTGCACAGCCACTGCATGAGGTCCCACGCCTGGTGACAGGAGGAGTCCAATGGGGGGACGGTATAGTGTTCACCCACGACCCTAAAGTCCAGAAGACGCATCTGGACGAGTGCTGGGGAGGGGAGGCCGCCTGGGGTATGGTGTCGGGTATTACCCCTGGCCCGACCCCCTCGCCGTCAGGACCGCCTTTTCCTGGTGTGGCAGTCGGGCGCTCTGAAGGGGACTCGCTGGCTGCCCCTATTTTTGGGCCGCCCTAACCCCCCTCCTCGTGCATGAATTCGGAATTCTGTGCGCGACCTTTCCCTTTTCACCTTCTGGCACGGGCTCAAACTTTTAAGCCCCAAGGAGCGAGCGAGCGAGCGAGGAGGAGGAGGAGGAGCGGGGAGGAGGAGGAGGAGGTGGTGGTAGTGGAGGAGGAGGAGGAGGAGGAGGAGGACATGAGGAAGAGGAGGAGGAGGAGGAGGAGGAGGAGGAAGAGGAG
>CAUYUJ010019300.1:163782-182728 GCA_963575745.1 Prorocentrum cordatum | reverse complement strand
GGAGGAGGAGGAAGAGGAGGAGGAGGAGGAGGAAGAGGAGGAGGGGGAGGAGCAGGAGGAGGAGGAGGAGGAGGAGGAAGAGGAGGGTTCCTCCTGTCCACCCGGGGCAGAGGGCTGGCCGCCCCAAGCAGGCGACAACGGCCCCGCCGGTGGCGCAGCGCCCGGGGGAGGCGCGATGCCCCCACCGCTGGCGCCGCCGAAGAGATCAGGCCCAGCCGTTCGCTCTCGTCGGCCGTCGGTCCCTGCAGGTCGTCGGTCGCCGCCGTCGTCGGTCGCCGTCGGTCGTCGGTCGCCGCCGGTCGTCGGTCGCAGGTTTTCGTCGATCCTCGTCGTTGTCGACTGTCGTCGGTCGTCGTAGATCGTCGTTTTTTCGGTCGTCGCCCGTTATCGTCTTCGATCATCGTCGTCGATCGTCGTCTTCGATCGCTGTTGGTCGTACTCGGTCGTCGTCGTCGATTGTCGTCGATCGTCGTCGTCGTCGTCGTCGTCGTCGTCGTCGTCGTCGTCGTCGTCGTCGTCGTCGTCGTCGATGTCGATCGTCGTCGTCGTCGTCGTCGTCGTCGTCGATCGTCGTCGTAGTCGTCGTCGTCGTCGTCGTCGTCGTCGTCGTCGTCGTCGTCGTCGTCGTCGTCGTCGTCGGTCGGTTGTCGCGGATCCTCGTTGTCGCCGTCCACCTTCCTCCCGGTTTCCCCTCCTCTCCTCTCTCCGCCTCCGAAGCCCGGGCGGATCGGGCGCGGCTGGGCCCGGCTGGGCCCACGTCACTCAGGCCGCCCCCCCTCTGCCTCCTCACGCGTCCTCGCGCTCCTCGGACTCTTTTCCTCGCGGCCTGAGGCGCCCTCCCGCTGGAGGGTGCGAGCTCCGCTGCGTGTCTCGCTGCCGAACCCCCTCTGTGCTCCCTACGCCGTGCGTGCCCCGAGCCACGGGGCCCACCTCGAGGGCTCCTGCCCGGACTGGAGGGGGGTCCTGGCCCCCACTACGCAGCACTCTTGGTACCTCCTCCGCGTGTTCTTCGGCTGCCGCACTGCCAGCCGTCGAGGCTCCCCCTGCGCCTCAGCCCCGGACCTCTCGGCCTTGGCTGCCCTGCGCGCTGAGCCTCAGGCCAACGCGGCCGCCTCATGCGCTCCTCACACCATGTTTAGGTCCGCGCCAACGCTGCACCAGCGCCGTGTCCTTGAAGACCGCGTAGAGCGCTGATGCCCCGCCAATCCTCAAGCTGTGGGAACCCAGGCCATTCGGGTCGACCCCCTCCCCCACAGCTGACTGCATCACCACGCGCTGGACATCGACCCTCGTGACGAGCCGCCTGTCGTCGTAGGCGAAGAGCGGGTCGCACGACCGCGCTCCGGAGAGCCTATCACCTATCGCGTGCCCACCCCTCGTAGATCGTCAGCGCCTCCACCACGCAAATGTGTTCATCGTCCGCGGTGCCTGGTGCTGCTTCGACCCTGAAATGGTTGCGCCATTCTCCTCGATTGTACTGGTCCGTCTTGCTGGCCCGTATCTTGATGACGACCTCGTTCGCCTCAGGCCAGCTCCTCGTCGGCTCGCCCGCTGCCTTCGGTGTGACGTCCACGCCCCTTAGGCCCTTGCCACCGGTGTAGCCGTTCTGGTCGCCCGACACGTTCTCGCTGGCCCTCAGCAGGAAGAAATAGCCCGTGGAGAACGCAGCCCATAGGGCTGCGCCCTCGCGCGACCTTTCCGGCTGCAGCTTCCTCCGGATCCACCTCATCATCCTGGGCGTGACTGGCTTTTTCCGCTTGGCGTCGCCGTCTCGCCTCCTCAGCCCGTCGATCACCATCCAGAGCCTGCCCGCGCCCGCCGTGAGATCGCCCAGACCGAGGGCAAGGTGCTGGGCCCGCACTGCAAACAGGTACTGCTTGATGGTGCCCGCTTTCTTGTACCCTCGTCTGGACAGGTGCGCGGCGACTTCCAGCATCAGCTCCTCCTCGTCCCTTCGGCTCGCGGGCGTGACCTCCCTAAGTGGGCTGATACCCCTTGCCCGGCAGAACAGGGACCACCACCTCCAGCCTAGGCTGTAGGACTTGATGGTGGAGCTGGCCAGCTTGTCCAGGATGAGCTCCAACTTGGCTTTCTCCCAGTCCTCACGCGTCTTGAGGTCCGTCAGCGTCAGATCGTCCAGCTTAGCTTTCTCCCTGGCCGGTTCGGGCCCCAGCAGGTTGGGTGGCCTGTTCTCGACCGGGTCCACACTCTTGCCTCCGCGCTTCCTCTTCCTCTGGGCGTTGGCGCCCGCCCTCGGGCCCTCGGCCCCTCCAGAGCCCCGCGCGGCCAGAGCCCAGTCGAGCCACCTGCCCCTCTGGTCGGGATGTCCCCACGTCCGAACCATCGCGTCCAGCTGATTCCTGGCCTCATCCTGCTCCAGGCATCCGCTCCTGCGGCTGTCCTCCTCGCGCCCGGCGCGCCTCCCGCTGCCGTCGGAGCCCCGGCCTCGCTCAGCTCCTCGCGCGGATGGCCCTGGGTGAAGCCTGAGCCCCTCCTGGCTATGGCCAGCACCGCCCGTGCCTCGGGTATCCCGCAGGTACCGGGCCACCGCCTCCGGGTCGATGCCTTCCAAGTCTGGCTCACTCTGGCGCCTCTCTCGAAGGCGGCGGCCGTCGGGCCGGTGCAGCTCCTCGAGGTGCTCGGCCATCCCGCGCCTCGCTCCCTTCCTGCGGGCTTCCTCGGCCAACTCGTCCTCGTCGCGTTTGATCCTGATGGCCCGCGCCCGCAGCGCCGCCATACGGGCTTCGTTGTCTGCCTGGATCTTCGCTGTCTCGGCGCCGTCTCCCGGCCTGAGGTCCGTCGAACCTGGCGACGGCCCTCTGCCCCCTGCTCCACCCTCGAACGTGGCAGACTCTCCTCGCGGCTGGCTGCGGAGCTCGACGGTCCTCCGGGGCCCCGGCATGGGAAGCGGTTCCCTCTCCACCCAGGCGGTTCCCCGCCCCCCGGTGGGCTGTGGCGGGGCGGAGCTGGGCTCCTTCCTAGCGTCGGTTCTGCGCCTGCCCCTCTCCAGGGACCTCGACCTCCGCTGTTCCTTCTCGCGCATGCTGGCGCCGCGCCTGGGTCCGCGCGGCGCCGCGGCTGCAGCCGCGCCTTCTTCTCCCCGACGGGTGGCCCGCTCCACCAAATCCCTGTGCTTGCGGCCAAGCGCTGCTTGGCCCGGGCGCTCGATGCCTTCGCCTTCCGACTGCGGCGGGCACTCGGTCGAAGGCCATCCGCTGTCTGACGAGTCCCCATAGTCCGCCCCGTCCCGCTGGTAAGCGGCTCCGCCCCAGCCGACGCTGCCAGGCGGAGGGCCGGACATGGGCGCCTTCGGCGGCGCGGCGCCGCCCTGCTTCTTCTTCTTCTTCTTCTTCTTCATCTTGCCCCGTCTGCCTCCGCCCTCGCCAGGAGGCTGGTCACCCATGTCCTGGCCATGGGGGGCCTTCTCGCAGTACTTGTAGTGGTTGATAACCTCCATCCGCCCAGTCCTCGCCCAGATGCCTGCCTCCGCACTCGTCGCAGCAGTGGCCTTGTTTCCAGAGCTGCTTCGGAACGCTGTGCGCGGCGCAGGGGCAACCCGGGCGGAGGCGCGGCGTGAGCCCTCCTTCTCCCGTGCGCGCGCCCGACGAGGCTGCCTTGGCCGTGGGCGCCGCTACTGCGGGCCCTGGCACCGAGGCCGCTCGGGGCGTGGGGGCCGACTCCTCCTCCTCCTCCTCCTCCTCCTCCTCCTCCTCCTTCTCCTCCTTCCGCCGAAGGCCTGCCTCAGCTCTCGTCGTCGTCGACGGCCCCCGCCCGTCTCCCAGGTTCTACCCCCTCGGAGTGGGGCTCCGCTGGGCCAGCCCAGGCACGGGGATCTTCTGCGCTCCGCGCGCGGGCGAACTCGGCGGCGCGCGCGCCCTCCCTCGAGTTGCGCACCGGGCCGCGATTCCGCCCGTGCGTATACCAGCGCGTCCTGCAGCAGTAGAAGACCTGGAAGCTCAGGTCTGGCAGATGCCGTCCGTCTGCGTCCCTCCTGGTGGCAGCAGCCTGCCTCCTCGGGGTGTACCCTCCTCCGCTGCGCCGGGGCGCCTGGCCATGTAGTGCCTGCTGCGCTCCTTGCTGAGGGCCATGGCCGACGCTGGGCTCAGGCTGTTCCCCCGGTAGTTGGCGCCGCCCCCGTGGTCGGACAGCCTGATCGCCACCCCCGACTTCCAGCAGATGGCGGGGGGCTGGGCGCTCACGAACTCGTCGAGGAGCTCCGCCCTGGGCGCTGGGAAGGCACCGTCTGGTATGGAGAAGGTCAGCCCCAAGCCCACTGCCTCCACGCTCGTCCTCGGGTCGTCGACCGTGCCAGGCTTTCGTTTTCGGGGCCGACGAAGCGCGCGGGGAAGCTGTAGCAGGCGCCCCACTCGGCCTCAGCGTTCGCCAGAGGGTCACGCACGTGGACAAGCCAAGCTGATCCTGCCTCTGCCTTGGCCGGGCTGCCTCTCCTGGCCGCGGTGCCGGAGGGCTGCCCGTCGAGCCTCTTGGCCTCCCTCCCGTCTGGGCGACGCGTGCTGGCCTGGCGGTCCTCCTCCGGCTGCGGCGCGCCCGAGCGGCTGCGCCAGCCCACCGTTCGATCTGCAGCGTGGACCGCACAGAGGGAGCAGCCGTCCTTCTCGACAGTCTTCTCGCGATGGCAGCGGGAGCGGGCGCATCTTCTCGGGGCGGCCTGACTCTCGTAGACGCCCGCGTGATGCGGGCAGGCCCTGCTCCGGGGCGTCGCGCACATCCGTGATCGCCGCGTCTTCGGCCAGCAGGTAGATGGGGTCCTGCCTCGCGGTGTCCCGACAGCACCTGGCGCTCAGGACCTGCATGCCCCCCGTGGTCGTGTACGCGATCTGGTCGGCCTGGCAGACGTCGATGCTGGGCTCCGACTCGGTCTCCAAGTTGGGGTCCATTTCCTCAATGTTACCTGGTTTCTGCCCAGGCTTTGGATGCCTCCAGCGCCTCTTCGCACAGCAGCCGAACGCCTTGCAGCACGCTCTTCCCGCACCTCGGCACCCCCCAGCGCAACGCATTCAACCTCCTGCTCTCGCCCGTTCTGCTGGTGTGAGCTTGGCCAGGTCGGATGCGTTGACTAGCGAGCTCCGGTCTACCGCGCACAACGAGTTGACGTGCACCATCGGCCGATCGCCCTCGGGGAGAGTGCATGGGGAGGCCGCGCACAGGTGGACCTGGCCGATGCCCTAGTCATCCCTGGTAGCCTCCAGGTCGGTCTTCAGGTGGCGGTGGCAACTGCCCCCCACGCCCTTGAACTTGTAGACGTACCCATGACGAGTGATACGGCCGCCTCGGCGGGGCCCCTGCTCGAGTCGCGCGACCGAGCCGCCCGCCTTGACGATGAGGTCGTTAGGCATCATCTTCTCGGCTCCTCCTCCACGCGCCCGGACCTTACTCTTGATGTAGTGCTCGTCCACCGCCGTCGCTTCGCCGGGCCCATGCCATGCCAGCGCGTCCGTGGGGTCGCCGTCCGGAGCCACCATGACGTCGTGCCCCATCTTGCTTCCGCCAGCGAAACCCTTCAGCGTCCCGATGAGGACCGCGGTGCACGCCCATGCCGCGCGCGCAAACCAGGCCATGAAACCCAGCGCCGACCCATGCACCGCCGCTACCACCATCGCCACGAGCCCCATGGTTGCCCACTGTAGTCTAGCCCAGAACGCGCCGAAGAGGTACTTGCCCATCGCATCGACCAAGCCAATGAGGAAGGTGACCAGCTGATGAAGCAGGGCGCCCAGGGCATGGCCGAGACTTTCGCCCAACCACTTCAGCACCATCTCCACCCACGCGCTGAACCGAGCCAAGCCAATGGACGAAGCTGATGCGGCGGTGTCGGGGTGAGGGCCCGGTGCGGCCCGGGTGGCCTTCTCCTCCCTGGTCGTGCTGCCCACGCTCTGGGGCTCCTTGGGCGGCGGCGGTGGAGGGCCGGAGACGGGCGGCGGGGGCGCGGGCGCCGCTTCTGGGCTGGCCTCCTCACGCGGCTTCGCCTCTACCTGTGCGGCGGAGGCGTCGTAGTAGTAGCCGTAGTAGCCGTAGTAGTAGTAGTAGTAGTAGTAGTAGTAGTAGTAGTAGTAGTAGTAGTAGTAGTAGTAGTAGTAGTTGTAGTAGTAGTAGTAGTAGTAGTAGTAGTTAGTAGTAGTAGTAGTAGTTAGTGGTAGTTAGTAGTGGTAGTAAGTAGTAGTAGTAGTAGTTGTAGTAGTGTAGTAGTAGTCGTAAGTAGTAGTAGTAGTAGTCTAGTACGTAGTAGTGCCCAGTGCAGGAGTAGTAGTAGTTTAGTGTAGTTAGTAGTAGTAGTAGTTGTAGTATAGTAGTCGTAGTGGTGATATGTAGTAGTTAGTAGTTAGTAGTAAGTTGTAGTAGTAGTAGTTGCAGTAGTGTCGTAGTAGTCGTAGTAGTAGTAGTAGTAGTAGTAGTAGTATAGTAGTAGTAGTAGTATGGTAGTAGTAGTAGTTAGTGGTAGGTCGTAGTAGTAGTAGTGTAGTTTAGTCGTAGTAGTAGTAGTAGTAGTCAGTAGTTATTAGTAGTAGTACGTCGTGAGTCGTAGTCGTAGTCTCGTTAGTAGTAAGTAGTATAGGAGTAGTGTAATCGTAGTAGTTAGTTAGTAGTAGAGTCTTAGTAATAGTAGTAGTAATAGTAATAGTTTAGTAATAGTAGTAGTAGTAGTAGTCGTCGTAGTCGTAGTCCGTAGTCGTAGTGTAGTCGTAGTCGTAGTCGTAGTCGTAGTCGTTAGTCGTAAAGTAGTAGTGTCAGTAGTAGTAGTAGTAGTAGTATGTAGTAGTGTAGTGTAGTAGTGGAGTAGCAGTAGTAGCAGTCGTGTAGTAGTAGTAGTAGTAGTGTAGTTGTCGTAGTAAAGTAGTAGTAGTAGTAGATAGTAGTAGTAGTAGTTAGTAGTTAGTTGTTAGTCGCGTAGTTGTTGTAGCAGTAGTAGCAGTAGTAGCAGTAGTTGTAGTAGTTGTAGTAGTTAGTAGTAGTAGTAGTAGTAGTAGTAGTCGTAGTAGTAGTAGTAGTAGTAGTAGTAGTCGTAGTCGTAGTCGTAGTCGTAGTCGTAGTAGTAGTCGTAGTAGTACTCGCTGGAGTGCTGACATACTGTGAGCAGAGCGCCCGCCCGGACCGGCCATGGCTGGCGGCGGGTCCGTAGCCGGGCACTCGGCAGGTGCGGGGAGCGCCGCAGGCAGAGGTGGCCCCTCGGGCGCCTCGACCGCTGGCAGCTCGCCTCCGCCCGCGTCCGGGCAGCTGGCCTCGCCCTGGCTGTCGGGCTGGCCCTGCTGCTCCTCTTCTTCGCCGCCTGGTCCCGCCCGCTCATGGCCTCACTTCTCAGGGCCCGTCACGGTGGCGGACGCATGGACCGCCGTGTACCAGTCGACGCCCAACGTCGGGCCATGTCGCCAGCGCACCCACGGCCAAGGCCAGGGGTGCACTCTAGCCCGTGGACGGGCCTCAGCCTCCTGCCCGCCCTTCAGGTCGCGGGCGCCTGCAGCGTCCGCCGCGGGCCGCGGGGCTCCCTTCCGGAGCCCCCGCCCGCACTGGAGGGGGGGCCTGGCCCAGCCGCTACCCAGCGCTCCTCGGACTGCTCGGTCTCCCTCGACTGGGCCGGCGTGCTATGGCCCCGCCCGCCCACCTTCTCAGAAAGGATGCGGAGGCCGCTCCTGGAGCGGCCTTACGCCAAGTGCGACGGAGGAGGAGCACAAGCAGGAGAGGGAGGCTGCGCAGAACGAGGAAACGCGCTGCTCTCTCGAACGTCTACCCCTCCTCATCCCTCCTTCTCTCATCCTCATCAGAATTCAGAGAAGTGTGGAACTCGCCCTGTAGCTGGTGCTCCCCCATGCCCCCCCTCGTCCTCCCCCCATCTTCCTCGCATCTTCGGCCTCGCTGAGGCCGCTCCTTGGCCCCGGGGCCGTCGAAAACCAGTCGTCGTCAAAAACCAATCCCTTGGAAGGGATCGAGATCCCTCGGGGGGGAGGGGGCACGCCTGGAGGGCAGGGCTCCGAGCAGATCTGCCCCACTCGGAGAGTGCTGGGCGCAATCGCCCGAGCGCGACGACTGCGGTGGCACCGAGGCGATGCCCCAACTCCACGGGTCCGATCCGAGACCCGTCCCCTGAAAGAGCACCGGTGCATGCACACCAGGTTTCGGAGGTGAGGCTCGCGCGGATTGCCTGGATCGACGCTGGAGCCCCTGGCAGCGCCTCCGCCGCTGCTCCTTGCCAGCCTCCGCCGCCTGCGCCTCCGCCGCTGCCTCTCCTCCGGCCAGCTCCACTTCGATTCCGATGTCCCGACGGTCCGTTGTTGCCCGCTGCTTGCGTGGCGCTGCTGTCCATCTTGGTGCAGCACAGAAATGGCTCCAAATTCTGGCTCCGCGCCGAGGTGGCCCCATCCGACGTACACATTCCGTTTCGATCCGCACTCCCGATGCGAAGATCGGATCGAACGAAAGGGGGGATAGGCAAAGGGGGGGAGGGCGAGGAGGAGGAGGAGGAGGAGGAGGCGCCAGGAGGCTCCAGGAGAACCAGCTCCGTGAGCTCGGCCCTATCCTTAGGTCGGGCACGTCCCTCTAGAGGAGGAGTATTCAAAAGTAGTCAAAAAATAGTCTGGCGACGATTTTCGATTAGGTGGGGCTGTGTTGCAATATTTTGTGAGTGATGTTTTGTGGATTTTTCTCCCAAGATCCGCCTGTAGGAGGACATGCCCGACCTAGCCGTATCATGTGCTATCCTGACCCGAGTAAGCGATTAAGGAACCCCCCACCCCCCCCCCTCTCCGGTGAAAGGATAACGCACCCGGCACCCGGAAGCGTTATCCTGGCACCAGGAGGGGGTACACCAGCTTTTCTCAGTTTTTCCTCAGCTTTTCTAAGCTTTTCCTTAGCTTTTCTCAGCTTTTCCTTATTCGTATTTGTATTCTTATTCTCATTACAATTCTAATTGGGATGCCACCCGAGGCGGGGCGCTGGAATTATTTATTTTCCTTCCATTTGCGCGGTGCTAATAATATCGCTCGGCGAAAACCCCCCCAAATAATTATTTAATTACGGCGCGGTGCTAATGATAACGCCGGGGGGGTCCTTAATTGCTTCTCCGGGTTACCCCTTCGCCCCTCTGATATCCTCTGCTGTCCTTTGCTATCCTACCCTTCGCCCCCCCCCCCCGGGGTGCTATGCCTTGCTATCCTTTGCTATCCTAATCCTATCCTTTGCTGTCCTTTGCTGTCCTGCCCCTTGGCCCCCCCCCCCCCCCGAGGTGCTGCGTGATCTCGCTCCTCCTCCCTCCGCTGCCCGGGAGGCTCTGCCGCGGGCGAGATGCCGCCGCCGCCCGTGCCGCTGAAGCGAGCCAGGCGCGCATCTTTTCGAGTACGGTAGGTTCGCGTTGTGTCGACCAGCGGCGACTCGCCAGCGGCGTTCAACGTTGAACGCCGCGGGGGATCCAGAATCGTTCGATTTGGAACGATTTGGACGCTGCGGAAACGGCCGATGTTCAGGGTTGAACGATCCCCGCGGTGTCAGAAACCAACGCCGAAGTCGCCACGGCACGAACCTGCCGTAGGGGATCGTCTACAGAAGAGCTTTGCCACAGAATTGATTTGCTCGTCAACCCACGAGAGCAAAGTACGTAGAATAGTCCGTCGATCAACGGGGCAGTGCAGGTACGTTTCGTAGATTCGGCCGGAAAGGGGAGGTGCCCAGCCAGGCCTCAGACCTGCGACCCCAAACATGATCGAGTCGTAAATAGGGGAACGAACAATGACACAAACCTCATCACTCGGAGGTCCGCGCGGATCTCTCGGATCGGCGCTGGGGCCCCCTGGCGGCGCCTCCAGAGCCGCTCCCAGCGCGCTCCGCGCGCAAGGATCCAAGAGATCCGCGCGGACCTTCGAGTTTGTATGCTTATGCAATTTTTCGTTTTCCTCGTAAACATGTCAGGGCGGACTTCTGTTCCGTTTACGGCCTCTGGAGGCCCTCGCCGGGCCCCGGGGCCGCCAACAAAACGGCTCGGGATGAGATGCCGGCCTTGGGGAACCGAGCCATCCGGTCTTGGACGGGGAGGAGGAGGAGGAGGAGGAGGAGGAGGAGGAGGAGGAGGAGGAGGAGGCGGAGGAGGCGGAGGAGGAGGAGGTGGAGGAGGAGGAGGTGGAGGAGGAGGGGAGGAGGAGGAGGAGGGGGAGGGGGGGAGGGAGGAGGAAGAGAGGAGGAGGAGGTGGAGGAGGAGGAGGAGGAGGACGTCTTGGGGAAACGGCCGGGACGTCTGGGGGTCGACGTCACGAAAACGTCAGGACGTCGTGTGTACCTCGGACAGATAGGTTCTTTTGCTGCAGTTCCCGCGTGCTTCCTCGAGCGCGACTTCAGTCGGGCGTGTCACCCTACAGGAAGAAGATTCAAACCGAGTCCAAAGATCGTCTGGAGACGATTTCTGGAATACTTTTGATGATTTTTGAGCATGTTTCGGCTACGTTTTATGTTTCGTCCTTCGAAGCTCTGCCTGTAGGGGACATGCCCGACACAAGTCTCGGCTTGTGGGGCCCGTGAACCATCGGGCCCCAGGCTTCCGTGGCGTTCCCCTCTCCTCGCCCCAGGACGCGTGTGTTTTGCCGGAGGGGAGCTCGAAAGGCGCGAGGAGGACGCCACGAAAGGGGACCCAGAGATCTGAGAGAGCGTGATCCACCGCCGCTTTACTGTGGAAAATTGCCAACTTTTTCCTCCGGAACCCGGGGGTCCCCCCCCCCCCCCCCCCCCTCCGAATATCACACACACACCCCCGCTGGAACCCCTCCCCCCCCCCCCCCCCCCCTTCCCGGCAAAACCCCCCCCTCCCTAACCCCTCCCCCTCCCCCTCCCTACCGCTCGGAAAAACCGGGGGGGGTGGGTCATACCGGTTCGACCCCTCCCCCCCCTCCCCTCCGATCGGATCTCAGAGGGGGGGTCACTCCGGTTCGAACCCCCCCCCCCCCCCCCCCACCCCCCCCTCCCCCTACTCACCGCCAGCAAACGACTCCCGGTCCCCACCACCGTCCGCATCACATCCCCCACTGGTGTTCCCAGCACCACTGTCCTCACCACCGCTGTCCCCACTGGTTCCACCACCGCCCCTACTGTCCCCACCAGTGGCCCCACCACTGTCGCACTGTCCCCGCTGTCCCCAGAACTGTTCCCACCACGGTTCCACTCTCCCCACTGTCTCCACGGCCCCAACCACTGCCCGACTATCCCCACTGTCCCCACTGTCCCACTGACTCCTCCGCTGTCCCACTGAGCTGTCCCACTGTTCCCACCACTGTCCCCACTGCACCCACTGTCCCCACTGCACCTCTGTCCCATTGTCCCACCGCCGTCCTCGCCACCGCCTTCACCACTGTCCCCACCACCATTGTACCCTCCACTGTCCCACTGTTTCCACCTCATTCCCATTGTCCCCACACCACTGTCCCCACCACCACCGTCACCACCACTGTCCACTGTCCCCCCCTGTTCCCACCATTGTCCCCACCACTGTCCCCACCACTACCGTCCCCACCACTGCCCACTGTCCCACTGTCCCCACCACTGTCCCGCTATCCCCTCACCACTGTCCCCACCAACACCGTCCCCACCACTGTCCGCACCCCCACTCGGTTTTCGAGGGGGGGGGGGGGTTCGAACCGGTAGTGACCCCCCCCGGTTTTCGAGGGGGGGGGGTGGGAGGGGTTCGAACCGGTAGTGACCCCCCCCTTTTCATGATGAGCTGGGGGGGGGGGGAGGGGTTCGAACCGGTAGTGACCCCCCCCGGTTTTCCGGAGGGGGGGGGGGGAGGGGTTCGAACCGGTAGTGACCCCCCCCGGTTTTCCGCCAGCAGCGGTAGAACACGCTCTTTCAGAGATCTGGGGAGATACCCCCTGTGGAGATCTGGGGAGATACCCACCCGCTCCTCCACCTCCTTCTCCTCCTCCTCCTCCTCCTCCACCTCCTCCTCCTCCTCCATCGAGCACGGCGCCGAGCGGTCGCTGGACTGGCAAGTGGTGCTGTGTCAGGATGTCCAAGTCCAAGGCTGCGAGTGTCCGCCCGCCCTCCACGGACTTGAGGGCGTGGGCGGCGAAGGACAGGGAGGTGAAGCATCGTGGGCAGAGCCTGAGGGACCTTGGCCTGGGCGATGGGCCGGCGCCAAAGCCTACGGTTTCGAGGGAGTCCATGGTGGTGCCTCCCCAGCTGGACCTCAGCTACGGGCCGCCCATTCGCATCAAGGTCACGGAGGTCGTGATGGCGGACCTGAGCTACGGGCCGCTCAAGAACAAGGACGACAGGATGGTGGTGCCCCCGAAGGCACGGCCCTCGGCGGCGGCGACGAGCTGGCGCAAATGGACCGCAGCGGGCGACATCGTCAAAGCCCCGCGGTTGGCCTCTGTGTGCGTGGACAAGGCGAGGCACATGCTGGGGCTGAAGGTGTGCAAGGGCACCGCCAACGTCCAGGAGAAGGAGAAGCAACCGGTCAAGAAGAAACGCCTCAGCAAGAAGAGGCGCGAGAAGGCGAAGGTCAAGGTGGCGCACCAGCAGGTCCCTGGGCTCCACACGGCGGAGGCGAAGCGACGCCTCGCTCGGAAGCTCTTCGAGGTGAAGCTCCTGCGGGCGCGCCGCAACTTGACGGAGAAACCAGCCTAAGCTCCAACCGCCAGCGCGGAGAAGGCATGCCAGGCCCGTCAGGAGATCACGCTGGAGGTCTCCCCGCTCCTGGCGCTGAGCTCGGAGGCCAGGGCTGCAGCGACGAGAAGAGCGTGGAGGAGCTCTTCCCTAGTGGCGCGGCCATAGCGGACAACGGCACCGAGGCAAAGGGCCAGCCTGGCCTCAGTTTTGACAGCATCCACGTGAAGGGCGCAAATGAGTTCTTCAGTGGTGATGCGGCCGACGCCGACGGCGGCATGGTGAAGCTACGGGGCGCGGCAGGCCCTGGGAATCAGAACAAGGGCAAGAAGAAGAAAGGCAAGAAGGGCAACAACGGCACCGCCAGCGTTGTGCCTTTCGAACCCGACCAAAAGGGCATCGACAGCAACGACAGCCTGAAGAGCGAGATCCTCGAGAGGGCCTTGGAGCTCCTTGAGTCTGGCATCGTCGATGCTGCGTTCGTCGAGGGCCTGACGCAGTCGCTCTCGGAGGCCGAGGTCGACTGAGAGCTTGGGGGCTGGCAGGGGGGGTCATCTAGGCTGCGAGGGTCTTGGGGCCGCCCCTTCTGGTTCCCTGGTCGGGCTCCTGGGGTCTCTCGGGCTCCTTGGGCCTGCCTGGCCCCCTCCTCGGGGGTGGGCGGTTTTGGTGTGGCGGGAGGACCCGCCTCGCAGCCTGGGTGTGTCCCCCCTGGCTGCTCCCTGCGGCCGTTGTGCCGAGCGCGGTCAACAGACTGCGATTTAGTCAGCCCCTCAGCCCCCCAGACGTGATCGCGTGCGCCGCCGGAGGAGAGCTCGAAAGGCGAGAGGAGGGCGCCACGGAAGGAGACCCAGACAGGATCGCGCCGCAGAAAGATCCGGACGGAGGTTCGTCCCTGAGATCCTGGCGACCCAATTTTTTCGAGCCGGGCGTTTTCGCCTTTTTTCGAGCCCCGTTTTTTTTGTTTTGTTTTTTTTTTGTTCGAGCCGGGCGTTTTCGACTTTTTGCGAGCACCAGGTTTTTTTTTTTGTTTTTTTTCACCTTTTTGTTCGAGCCGGGCGTTTTCGCCTCTTTTCGAGCCCCGGGGCTCTCACAGATCGATCCGGCTCGAAAAACGACGCCAGAAGTTGGGGTCTGGGGCTTCGGGCGCGGATACCTTCACGATGTTGCACTTTTCTCGCCACGTCGGATCTCAGGGGAGGAGGGCGCCACGGAAGGGGACCCAGACATGTTCTTTTTGGTCGGCGGCCGCGCGACAACGGTTTGGCGGCAACAGGCGATGTCCGGGACGCCGGTACAAAGCTAATTGCACACAGGCGTGCGGTGCACGTGCATTGAGCAAAATGCTCCACCTTCGCAAACGCACATAGGCGCCGCAGTGTGGACCGAAGTGGACATGCGGCACCCAGACACGCTCGCGTCGCAAAAAAAATCAGGACGGAGGTTTTTCGCAGATTTCGGCCTCTGGAGGCCCTCGCCGGGCGTCGGGACCGTCAAAAAGCGACGCAGGGTGCAGCACCGGCCCCGGGGAAAGGGTCTGGGCTTCCGGGGTCGCCGTCACGGGACGTCGCATGGCTGGGGATGGTTTGTCAGGGGTCGCTTCGGCCACGCCCGAGGGGCCATTGCGACCCAGGATGCCAAGTTGCCCCCCGGGGAGGTGTCGAGTTTTTGGGCGCCCGAGCTATCTGGGGTAATTCGGGTCCGGGGTAACTCGGGTTTGGATTCCCCGAAAGACGAAACCGAGTTAGCCCTGACCCGAATTACCCCTGATGACTTGGGGCTCTGGACGCCCGAATCATCCGGGGTAGCTCGGGCCCTGGGTAATTCGGGTTCGGAATCCCGGAAACGAACGCGAATTGGCCCTGACCCGAGTTACCCCTGATGACTCGGGGCTCTGGAGTTTGGGGGTCGCGGACTGAAGGGATCACATCGGGAGATGTCTGGGGTCCTCTGGTGATCCTATACCGCCGACTGGAGGGTTTCTCCGAAGGGCTTAGGCGACCCGTCCTCCTCCTCCTCCTCCTCCTCCTCCTCCTCCCCTCCCCTCCTCCTCTCCTCCTCCTCCTCCTCCTCCCTCCTCCTCCTCCTCACTTCCTCCTCCCTCCTCCCTCCTCCTCCTCCCTCCTCTCCTCCTCCTCCTCCTCATCCTCCACCTCCTCCTCCTCCTCCTTCCTCCTCCTCCATCTCCGTCTCCATCTCCATCTCATCTCCATCTCCATCTCCTCCCATCCCATTTCCTCCTCCCCCTTCCCCTCCTCCACCTCCTCCTCCTCCTCCTCCTCCTCCTCCTCCTCCTCCTCCTCGGGTCGCCTACGGCCCCAGGGGAAACCGTATACCGCCGATCCCCACAAGGAGTGAGTGTTTGAGGCGATCGTGGAAGGTAGATTTTGGGCCAGGAGCCTCCTTGATGAATCTGAGGGTCTCTCTGGTCGCCTCTCTGGGGCCTCTTGGAATACCTTGGGGGGCGTGTGGGAGGCCTTCGGGGGATGTCTGGGGGCCTCCTCGGTGATCCGGCAGAGCCGCGCCGGGCGTCCTGCGCCACCCTCTGGTCGGGGACCGCCAGCAGTTTGTGTGTATGCAGTTCGTTGTTCTTCCAGTCGCAGAATGTCTCTTCCCTGCTGATCCCTGCCCCATCCCACCCAGGCATGGCCAGGTTACCCGCGAGCCTCTCCCCGACCCGCCCCATCCAAGGATGCGCCCTGGAGCAGCACGAAGACACGATATCCATTACCTCGGCGCACGCGTGCCTGAACGTCAGGGGCATTTGGGGGCCATCTTGGGGGCCTCTTGGGCTTGCACTCGTCAGCCAGCGCGCTTCCCTGACCATTTGAATGTTCGGTTGGGTCTGTCATCATGGCGTCGGCGCGCGCGTGCCTGAACTCAGGAGGGGACAAGTACACACAAAGACACAATGAATCGTCGATCTCCAGGGAAATCTGGGAGAATATGGGAAGTGGGGGGGAAAGACGACGATTTAGAAAGTATAGGGGAATACAGGGGGGAATCCTGTGATATGTGTATATGTATTTTACGTGTGTCCTTGGGCCCGATTTAGTCTCGGGGTCCCTCTTGGGTCCCTCTTGGGCTCGTCACCGTCAGACAAGGCGCCCTTACTGGTCACGCGAGTGCTCGGTCGGACAAATTACCAGTGTGGCCTCGGCGCGCGCGCGTGCCTCGACGCTTTCGGGGGGCATTCTGGGTGCCATCTTGGGGCCCAATTTGGGTGCCATCTTGGGGCCCTATTGGGCTCGTCGTCGTCAGTCGCTGAGGGGGCATTTGGGGTGCCATCTCGGGGCCCTATTGTGATAGCTTTTGTTATTATTTGATTTGCCCATCGTCGCGGGTCCCCCCCCCCGTGGAGTAGATCTTGGCCGTTTTTTGGCGCCTGGTTCGAGCAGGTGGAGCCTCCCCTCATAGGACGCACTGTCACAAACAGACACTAAGCAGAGGTCCTGAGCCAGACCCCCCCACCCTCCTCCCCCTCATTTCCACCCGATGTCGGAACGCCGAATGAAAAAACGCTCACCTATTGGGCTCGCCGTCGTCGGTCAGAGCGCCTTGCTGGCCACATGACTGTTCGGCTGGGCTATCATCATGTCCTCGACGCGCGCGCGCCCTGGGGCAATGAGTCGGGGCCCTCCTGAGCTCCTCGTCGTCGCTGTCCTCCTCCCCTCTCCACGACGCGCAGTCTTAAGTCGGGCCTGTCCCTCGACAGGAGGATTTGTCGACCATAGTCTGGGGACGATTTTCCATTATTTGGTTTGCGTATGTTTAGGTATGTTCTGAGCATTTCAAACTCTTCCTCCAAAATCCGCCTGTCGGGGGACACGCCCGACTTGAGCAAGCGTATTCCCAGTCTGCCCAGCCAGCTCTCGGGGGCCCAGAAATCGGCGCCCACGCCGGCACAGGGGGGTGCCTGTTCGGGGGGGCCCGAGATTTTGGTGCTGGGGGCCCTCTCCCGGCCGCCCGGGAAGCCCGAGTCTTGCCGTCCTCGGCCGAGATCGGGGCCATCTTTTCCCTCGGAGGCCGCCGCCGATGTCGGTGCGGGTGCCGAGTTCTGCGCCGTCGAAGTCCCCGCCGAATGCCAGCCTGCTGGAGCTTTTCCCCTGTCCTGACTCTCCTCTGCTCGGTGCTGGAGGCTCCTCGGCCCTCCTCCTCCCCTGGTCGACCCCCCCCCCCGATGGCGACGACGAAGACGACAGCGCCGACGGCGGCGCCGACGACGTCGGCGGCGACGGCGACGAGTAAGTCGGGCCTGTCCCAAGACAGAAAGCATATTCAAAAATAGTCATACATAAAAAAAGGCTGGGATTTTTTTTGACTATTCTTGAGCGTATTGGGAATATCTTTTTAGTATTGGAAAAGCCTAGCGGCCAGTGCCGCCGACCCTGAAGGGGGACGGCGACGACGACGGCGGCGGCGGCATCGGCGACGACGACGACGCTGACGCTCTGGAGCCTTTCTTGGGGCTCTCTTGGGAGCATCTTTGGCTCTATTGAGGCTTGGGCTGAGGCCTGTGGCCAGGGCCGGGGCCGGGGCCGAGGCCGAGGCCGAGGCCGAGGCTGGGGTCACGGCCGGGGCTGGGGCCCGGGGTCGGGGGCCAGGGCCAGGGCCAGGGTCGGGGGGAGTCGAATCTGGGGGGGGGGGCCCCCGGGTCACGCCCGAGACCCCCCCGGGGCCGCCCCCCCCCCCCCCCCCGAGGGGCTTCCTTTCGAAGTATTGACGACGTGCAATCAAGTGCTTGGCACGGCATGTGAAAGGAAGAGGACTCTGCGACTCTGCTGACGGAGAGCGGGAGAACGGTGAGTGTATTGACGACGTGCAATCAAGTGCTTGGCACGGCATGTGAAAGGAAGAGGACTCTGCTGACGGAGAGCGGGAGAACGGTGAGTGGAAGCTGGATGCGGCTAGAGAAAGTCGAGTAGGAAAGAAAGCACGACGCGAACGGAGAAGCCCCTCACACACGCCGACAGGGTCGGCGGATTCTTCAGCTTTCGCACAAAATCCCCCTGTAGGGGGACAGGCCTGATCTAAGGCGACGACGACGGCGGCGGCGACGGTGACAGCGACGGTGGCGGCGACGACGACAGCGACAACCTCCTGCCTGCCCAGGGGCGCGAGCGGTTCCGCCGCTGCCGCCGCCAGCGCCAGCAGTTGCAGTAGCGCCGCTCCGGCGGAGGAGGAGCGGTGGCGCGGGAGGGCCTGCCCAGAGTCGGTGGTTCTAAGATGGGATAGGATAGGACCGATCGCGAAGCGAAGTGAACGGCACCCGACCACCACCTGAGCCATTGCTCGGGTTGAATCGGGCTACTCCCCTCTGAGCTCGAAATTGAAGCAGACGAACCAGAGGGCGTAGAACAGGAGCCAGCACCAACTACGTAAGACGAAGAAGTCCGAGGAGCACGGATGGTACCTCGGATGAATCCCTCCCCATTGAGAGCAGCCAACTGCGCAGAAAATCAATTCACGACGCGTGACAACACAAATGAGTTCATTCCTTCTCCCAACCACCAAGAAGGCGCCAATTGAAAAAGACCTGAGACAGAACCGTTGAAATTACTCCGCACTGATATGACCAATGGCTAAGCTGAAGTGAGTTTGACTCTATAAGGCCCTAGCCGTGCCGCCGAAGCAACACTGTCGATCACTGGGCTAACTCCCCAGAAGGCAGGAGCTCGCCTCGCCCACAGACCGCCTCGCCCCAGTCGATCAGAAGAAGAGCCACCAACATCTGGAGCCCCAGACCTGCTTGCCCACCGAGACACTCTGCACGATGAGCGGGGAAAACTGTGAACCAATTGGCCAAGCACACTTGACCGCAGTGTTGTAGCATAGCACGTATAATCCAATCCATTGAAACAGCCATCCATTGATGCACGGCTCAGAGTACGGACGGCCGGCACGTCCCCATCCAAGCAGACAGTGAAAGGCTGAATACCAACGCCACCACCAAAGGCACGGCTCAGAATACGGACGGCCGGCACGTCCCCATCCCACGAACCAGGGAATCGCCATGCAGTGACAGCTAAAAGATTGGAATACGAATTGAAATGCTGCAGCCACTGTCCTTTGCTACCGCTGGCCCATGACAACACTGAAATTGATAATGCGCCGACGGGCCGCGACTTGCTCCCACCTGCCTGCCTGCTGCCACCAGACGTTATTCTCGCACGCGCTGATCCGAGCAGTGTAGCTGATGCAGTCGGCCTCGCGCCTACCCATCTGGCTCTGCAGCGAGAATCCGCTGCCTCTGATTGCCCTTCTCGCACGTGCTTGAGAGAACGTTGTAGCGGATGACGGTCGGCACAACCTTCGGCTCCCACATTCTGTACATCATCGCCAGGACACC